>PVIY010006436.1:0-87669 GCA_004026745.1 Myrmecophaga tridactyla | reverse complement strand
CAATATGCCAGCCTCTCCAGAACATCAGCCGGTTCCATCCCTCTAGCCCATATTATTGACAGCCCCTTCCAACATGAAAAAGTTAGAATGGGCACAGCCCAAATACCCCTAAAGAGTGAGAGAAAGTTCAAAGGAGAAGGAGGAGTTATAACAGAGAAGATGGAATTTAACAAATGAGTTTAACTGCTGAATCATTATATTGCTATTTCTTTTAGTCTCCAGTGTCTTAGAGCAGCTAAAAGGGAAAACCTAAAATTGTGGAACTGTAACCCAGACCAAACTCTGAAATCTGTTCTATAGTTACTTGTTACAATGTACTTTGAAATTTATTGCTTTTTTGTACATATGCTATATTTCACAATAAAAAATTATTATCAATATGATTATCAACAAACAATTGTTCTGCCATAATGAGACACACCCCACCCCCAGTACAAGCAAAAGCTAAGATGTATATCCATTGCACTGAGGAAGAAGAGAGAAATAGTCATAAGTCTACAGGACAGACTGATGGCCTACCGTTGATTGTATCTGCAATGTAACTCTAAAATTTTCTCACAAAAAAATGAAAGTTTTGCTTTCATCGAGGAATAATTTATATGTAGCAAAGAGTACAAGCAAGAATTTTTATATACTATGTACCCATGTAACCACTGCCCACAGCAAGATATAGAACACTCCTAGCTTCCCATTAAGCTTCCTTGTGCCTTTCCCAGTCCCAAGAAGGAACCTCTACCCCGACATCTGTTATCACGCATCAGTTTGCCTGAATGAGCCCCTTACCACCCAAGTGGAGGAGGCAGAGAAGCCGGCAGTCCTGACACCTCATCAAGCCGCCTCCTTATCTCTTTTCTGTTGGGCTGGACTCACCGCCCTGGAGGACAGGGTCTTGGAGCCAAGTGGAGATGCCAGATGGCTGTGGAGAAGGATAGTTGAGATTGCCGTGCTCCCTCACCATGTCACCACAGACGCCTCTGCTCCATGCTCCATCTGATCCAACAGGAGCCCAAAGGAAAGCCTAAGGTTCCAAAATGATGGGCTTGCTGATTTTCTTTATTTTTAGACAGTTTCTCGCTTTCTTTCTCCTGTGGCCACTCCTGTCAGTGCAAAAGAGATGTGTTGGAAGAGGGCAGCTATAACACATCCTTAGTTAGTTGCTAAATCGGTCCCCGATATGTGACAGGATGTATCTGGCCAGGAAATGGGATTCTAGGTCTCCACACTAGAGGTCTGTAGTTTTAACATTAAGTTAAGAGAAGAAACTCTCTCAAGGTAAAGACCACAGAAAACTCAAGCTTACTTTCTTTCTTCCATAATTTTATAGAGTACAGACTTGGTAAATTCAAGGAGAGCTGACTTAAAAAAAAAAAATGTAGACCTGCCTTGCCAGAGACCCAGGTTTGATTCCCAGAGCCTGCCCATGCCATTAAAAAAAAAAAAGAATGTAGAACATAAAAGTACCTGATAAATACTTTTATGGAGCATCTCCACTTCTTTGAATGCTATGAAGCCAACAGAGCAAAGGTGCATCCTACAGTGTAGTACATGGGCTTGGGTTCCAGAAGTAGGGTCTAGCCTCAGCTCCTCACCAGCTAGCTGTGTGGCCTGGGGGGGGGGTCCCTTCCCCTCTCTGGGTTTTGGTCTCATCTACAGCACTAAGGGAGTGGGTCTGCTCCCTCCATTCACTTCACATGTTTTGAGACCCATCTGATTCTGACACTGTCAGGCTCTGAAAACCTGGAGATGAATTGACCAAGTGCCCTGCCCTCCAGGGGCTCTCAGGGAGGTGGGCGAGACTGGCAGTGACCCACAGAATGGCCCAGCAGGGGCTTTGTGGGAGTGCATGGAAGGGGCACTGTCCCAGATGGGGGGTCAGTGAAGTATTCCAGAGAGTGTGGACCCTGCGTTGAGTGTTTAATGGCAAAGAAAAGCCATCCAGGTTGGGGAGATGGGTAGGACTTAAGCAAAAGGAATACAGAAAAGGCACAGAGGGGAGGAGTCAAAGTGGCAAGCAAGGGCCAAGGAGCTCGGAGTTTGTCCCACCAGCAAGACAGAACTCAGAGAAAACTTGAGGCAGATGTGATATGATCTGATTTGTAGTTTAGAAAAGAGATGGTGAGGTGAGAGAGAAAAAGACAGTGGGGTCCATAATGACATCTCTATGGCTGGTCATTATCAAGAAAGAGAACACAAAGGGCAAGGCATCAAGACTGTAACTTCTAAGAGACATCTGCACAGAGGTGTCCTAGAGATGACCCAATGTGCAAACATAAAGCTCAGGAGAGAGCTCTGGGCTGGAAACCAGATCTGGCATCCACACAAAGCATGTGCAAATCGTCCAGTAACACTAACAGTGATGATCAAGATGTCCAGGTTCACATCCTTGGGCTTTCCTCTCTTCATTTCCTTGGTCATCCAGGAATCCCAGGGGTTCATTCAGTCTGAAAGGGATTGTCTTCATTTGCCACTTCATTTGCTACGACAAATACCACCCACTGGTTGGCTTACAAAACAGGAATTTATTGGCTCACAGTTTTGGAGGGTAAGAGTCCAAACTCAAGGTCTCATCAGGACGTGTATTCTCTGAAGTCTGTCATGTCTGGTGGTGGCTGGCCAGCAATCAGTCTCTGCTTTGTCACATGGCCATCTGTCTCTGTGTGTTTCCTCCTTGGGTTTCTACTACAGTGCCCAAATTTCCTTTTCTTGCAAGGGCTCCAGTCATAAGGTTGGTGCACCCTGATTAAGTCTGGCCTTATCTAAATGTGACCTTTAAAGATTCTGTCTGCAAACAAGTCCATGCCCACAGGGACTAGAGTCTAGGACTTAAACAGTTTTTGTGGGGTGCACAATGCAATCCACCACAATGAGAAGGTCCACTTCCTGGGCAAAGTAGCAAGAACCCTGGAGTGCCAAGAGGACGGCTCCATTATGTGGCACACTGGGTATTTGCGGTTCTTGGCTGTGCAACCTCATAACCAGCTGAGCATGCCCCTGTCATCCTGCAATCCTGCGAAGGCAGAAGTGCAATTGACCCTCTCTTGCTTCGATGCCAAACCCCACCCCAGCATCCCTGGTCTAACCCATTCCACCTCCACTGCTTACTCTCCCAGCCATTCTCTTCCAAAAGTCCCCTACATTGGAGCTGGCTCCAGCATCTGTCACAGAGAACTTTTCTGATCTCAAGCTTCTCTGCTATGAAACCACACCTGAGCACATGAGTGTGTACACAAGTGTGCATGTGTGTACATACACAGACTTGCAGCTGGAGGGATCTTCTGTGAGGCTGAGAGAGGTTTGAAAAGGTCTTCAGCTTTGTGGCAAAGTCAACGTGTGTCCTCAACACCAGGGGTTCTCAAAATGTGTCCGTTGACCACCAACATCAGCATCACCTGGAAATGTGTAAATGCAAATTCTCAGGTTCCACTGGAGACCTTATGAATCAGAAACTCTGGGCGTGGGCTAAAAGAGCAATCTGAGTTTAACAAGCCCTCCATGTGAGTCAATACACACTTTAGCACAAGAAACACTGCTGTACACTAAGAGTCTTTGTGGGGAGGCTTCATGGTGGGCTGTAGAGAAAGAGCATGGCCTTTAATCCCCATGTGGTACTGGGTGTGGCACACAGCATCATTCCTACCACTGTGTCTACTAGTATAACCTCCCAATGTCTCTCACCTGAACCATTTCCACACTATCATCCTTGGTTCTCCAGCTTCCTGAACTTCTGGGTGATCCTTATGAAGGGCATTGCTCTACTGCTCAAACACCTTCAGGAGCTCCCACTGCCCATAAAGCCAAGTGCAAATCCCTTGACAAGCCTATCTCCCTGACCAAGAGCAGTGTGCCTTCTAGATTCATCTCCCGTTACTCTTCAACCCCAACACCATGGTCGGCAGACAGCACCAAGTGTCATTGCTTGAATACACCCTGCCACTTTGCAGAGTTCCTGCCAACTGGAATAGCCTTCCAACCAATTCTCATCAACCCCATTTCAAGTGTGACTTCCTCCATGAAACCTCATTCTCTCATGTACATTCTCTATTTCTGCTTCTTAGACTCTGAGATGGCTAAGTTTATGCGTCAACAAGGCAAAATGATGGGGTTCAGTTGTTTGCTCAAGCAAGCACTGGTCTGATTGTTACTGTGAGGGTATTTCATAGACAGGTTGAAATCATTAGCCAAGTGATTGCAGCTACAATCAACAAAGGAAATTGCCTTCAACAATGATGAGAGTCTCTTCATCCAGTCATTTAAAGCCAGAACTGAGGATTTCAGAAGTCGGAAAGAATTTTTATCTACCTCAGCCAACCAGTTTTTCCTGGGGCATTCAATGCCACCTTCATTAGAGTTTCCAACTTGTGACCTGTCCTACAGAATTCAGACTTGTCAATCCCCACAGTCATGGGAGCCAATTCCTATAATAAATGTCTTAATAGTCACCTTATGTATGCCTATATACATAAATATCCTGTGAGTCTATTCCTCTAGAGAACCCTGACTACTACATATTCTTTCTCTGTGTGAATCATGAAAATCTCTATGGGAAGTCTAATTGAGCTTAACCCTTTTTCCAAGACCCCTAAACTCATGTCCCTTTCTCCTAACTAGACCAGAATAAGTCTACAGAGACAAGAAGAATCTGCTAAATCACAGGATAGGTAAACCAAACTCAGCATTCCAGATCAAGGAGAAGACACAAGCCTAATGAGGACAAGTGTTTTGGAAGAGAACTATTATCCCCCATAAACCATAGAGGAATTTGCCAAAATTTTTTTAGCAATTAGTAAGTTACCCAATTATTAGTAAAATTGATATCAGTTAATGGGCTCTACTTCTGCCCTTGTAAACTTGCTAGGTGGCAATTAAAAGGCAAAGACCTGTTCCTGAGTGACTATGTTAATATGAATACAATGGCCCACTCAAAGTTTCCCAAGCATTTGACTAGCACTTCCCCTCTTCTGAAAACAGCACCAAGTATTATAACCTCTAGTATTTGGTTAAGGAGGAATAAGGTGTAGAGACCAGGGCCAGTGGAGATTGGGAAGTTTCTCTGAAGACCCCTAGGGAAACCCCCCTGCAAGTCATAATAGCAGTTAACATGTACAGCAGGGCTTGGCACATAGCAACCCATTTGATCCTTAACATGGATCTGTGAGGAGTTGCTGTAATTAGTATTACTTTGAACTGAGTGATATACTAGTGATCACTTTTACTCTTAAATAAACCTATGTTGACTTTGAAGGTTGATTGGGCTGTGTTCTAGTTTCTTCATTGCTTAAGCAAATATCATACAATGGGTTGGCTTAATGAATGGAAATTTATTGGCTTATGGTTTCGAGGCCAGAAGTCCAAATTAAGGTACCATCAAGGCAATGCTTTCTTCCTAAAGAAGCTTTCTTTAGATAGCTTTCTGGGACTGGCTGTCCGTGATCCTTGGAATTGGGCACCTCTGTCACATGTCAAGGAACATGGTGGCTTCTTGGGCCTCTCCTTTCTTTTCCAGGTTCCATTAACTTTCAGCTTCTTACCTCCCAAGGCTTTCTCTTTCTGTCTGAATTTCACTCTACTTGCGAAGGTCTCAAGTAATAGGATTAAGACCCAGCCCGATTGAGATGGGACCTACCTTAACTGAAGTAACCCCATCAAAAGGTCCTACTTACACTGGGTTCACACCCACCGGTATGGATTAAGTTTAAGAGCACAGTTTTCTGGGGCGCATAGCTCCCAACCATACAGTCTCCAATGTACCCAGCATTGATTTTCTGGTTTGTTTACAATTAGATTGCTACAGTGAGGTTGAACCATCATTCATTCATTTACTGATTCATTCATATTTAGAATTTGAATATATTAAGTGCCTGCTATGGGTAAGACATAGTGTTATACTCATTAAACGTACAAAATTAAAAATTCATAACACGTGTTCCCAAACCTTTTACGTTTCCCCCTAGGCACAGAGCTTCACTATGTCCAAGGCCCCTGGTACTGAGCTGGTGCTTAATGATTGATTAGAATGGTGGGAATGTGAGCAGAAAGACTTCCAGGCCTGACCCATATAAATCTCTGCTCCCCTCTTTCCCGTATCGGTGGCCACATTTTGAAGATGGTCCTTGAACAACTGCATGGAACAGATCATCCATCAATCAACCCATTTGACTTGAGCAATCAACACTGTTTAGTATGTTAAGCCACAGAAATTTGGGGGATGTTTGTTACAATAGCAACCATTCCTTCCCTGATTAATACAATACATCCCTGAGATTTTAGTCAACCAATGTTCAATTTGTTATGCCAGCATCTACACTGCACTGCTTACAAGCTCTATCTTGCAGCATATTATTTAACTTATCTCAACTGTGATTTATGTATTCACAAAAAGAGGCTAATACTTAAAATACAGAGAGTGGGGAGATTTAAATGTATAATGCCTCCATTCCCCCCATCCCTGCCACTATCCCTGGTTTGTAGTACATGCTCAATTAATATTAATTACTTATGTATACAGCAACTCTTCAAGCTCAAAATTTTCGCAAAAATATATGATACCAGATGGAGAAGGAATATAATTGTATTTTCCTTGGTCCCTTGGGTTGTTTGAGTCCAGGATTTTCACAGTTTGCCTCAGTTTGGCTTCACATGCCTGTGTTCACCAGGGGATGCTTTATTTACCTGCACGTGGAATTAAATAGGTGTGAATTCCAAGGTAACAGCTCTGTAGGGTTGACATTAGCATTTCAAAAAAAGCCGTCAAATGGCTGATGGGAAGTGTTTTCACACACTGCCTAATCTCTTTTCCTGTATCTCTGCTCCAAGCCGAATACTTTTCATCACCTGCAGAAAGAACTGAAATAGCTGTGAGTTCCAAAGCCAAGAGGCTCACATCATATTTTAGTATTTCAAAGAGAAATCAAAGAAACCTTTAGAAAGCACTTTCATTTTTCTCAGTTATACCTGAGCATTTTCAGGCTTCTAGGAGGTAAGTTTTTATTTAAGTCCAAAAGAGCTGAACTGGGAAATATTGAAAAACCATGGTTTTACAGTGGGAAAGGACCTCAGGGTCTAGCAGGGTTCACTTCTACCCTGTGAGTATGAGGGGGTCTGTCCACCTCTGCTACAGCTCCTGAGTGATGGGGAACTCGGTCCTTTAGGAGCAGCTGCACCACTGCTGGACCACACTGAATGTGAGGATTTTCCTACACTTGAGCAAATATCTGATTCCCCAAATATCTGTCCATCCATCCTAGTTACATCCTTTATAGGAAAACAGAAAGTGCTAGGTTCCTTACATGGGCAAACCTTTCAGATATCTTAGGGCAGCTGCCACAAAGCCCCTTCACCTTCATTTCTCTTTACTTAACATCCCCACTTCTTCCCTCTGCTTCTCATGTGACTTGATTTGCTCTCCCACCTATCCCAGACATTTTGATCAGCTCCTCCGAAGGACTTTTGTATGTCACAGCTCCTCACATGAGGAGGCACCCATAATAGCCTTGAAATACAATCCCCATCTCCCTCAAAGCTCTGGTCTCTAAAATGTTTCATGTCATCCCCATCATTTCCTCCCAGCCTTGAAGTTGCATCTCAGGAGAACCCTCAGGTTTAGGACCAACTCTGGGGTGGCGTGATAGCCACACGCCCCAGAAGGCTGGTGTCTCACACCCTCTGGCCACCGGGGAATTCCATACCTTCTTGAGGATTTTAACAGGGCAAGTTTCTTTCCCTGTACCTCAATTTCCCTGCCTATGACATAAGACCATCTCCTGAAAAGGCCTACAATAACTTCTAACACCAACTACAATAACTTCAGACTCTACATATGCAGAGTTAGTGCCAGCTCCACAAATTAAGAGCACTGTCCCCACAAACTACTCCCTTCAGACATTACCCACACTTCTAACCAACTGGTTAGAATTTCCAGGGTCACCACCATTCCCTCAGCTTCAACAACTTACTAGAACAACTCACAAAATTTAGGAAGGTACTACTCTTAGGATTAGTTTCCTTATAGCAAAAAAAAAATCAGAGCCATCAAAAGAAGAAACACATAGAGTGGGGTCTGGCAGAGTCTTTAATGGGAAGCCTCAATGTCTTCTCCCTCTGAGAGCATATACATCAACCTCCCAGTACACCACAGGGAAGCTCCTCTTAGCTTCTGGGTTCAGGTTTTTATAGGGTGTCTTTACAATAGTGTGGTAGTTTGGAGGTTTTATGGACCCCAGAAAAGATCATGCTCTTACATTTAATCCATTCCTGTGAATATAGACTTATTGTAGGTGGCATCTTTTGATTAGGTTATTTCAAGTGAGGTATGACCTGCCTCATTCAATCCTCTCACTGGAGCCCTTTATAAGAGAGTGAAAGACCAGAG
The DNA here is from genome assembly GCA_004026745.1 of Myrmecophaga tridactyla. Taxonomy (NCBI): domain Eukaryota; kingdom Metazoa; phylum Chordata; class Mammalia; order Pilosa; family Myrmecophagidae; genus Myrmecophaga; species Myrmecophaga tridactyla. The sequence goes on along the minus strand of PVIY010006436.1, from coordinate 79,301 downwards.
AAACACACAGAGAAGCTAAGAGACACAGAAGCAAAGAGAAGCCAAGAAAAACAGAAGCTGAGAGAGAACACACAGAAAGCAGGGGAAGCTGCTGAAGCCAGAAGCTGAAAGCAGCAAAACCCGGGAGAGAAGGACAATCAAATGTTGGCCATGCGACAGTGTCTCAGATGACAGCAGCCTGTGCACTGTCCATGAATCATCCTGTTAATGCTTTGAGTTGAACATTTTCACAGTCTAAGAACAGTAAGTTATAAGTTAATAAATCACCATTGTAAAAACCAGCCCATTTCTGGTATATTGCCTTTCATCAGCTTTAGCAACACAAAACGCATAGTAATGATTGATGGAATCAGTGCCCACAGGGCTGAACTCAACCTCCAGTCCTGGGGCCCCATGAAGTGACTCAAAGCCCAACCTCTAATCACATGATTGGACTTCCTAGCATACCCTGCCCCACATCTGTCATCTCGTTAGCATAAACTCTCAGGTGTGGTCTGGGACCCACCATGTATAGCAAAGATACTCCTATCATGGGAAATTGCAGATGAAGAGGTTCTCTCTCAGGAGCTGGGAGCAAAGACCAACCACGTTCTTAATACCTTTTGTCAGCTGGACTCTGTCACCAATGAGTTCTGACACTAGAGGACTCTCCCCACGGGTTGCCGCAACTGATCAAACTTCCCTTCTATCTTTCTATCCAGATCTCACCTCCTTGGTCTTAACACCCAGCACCGACAAAGCCAGGCCAACTATACACTTCTTAAGACAGCTATTTATTCTGAAACACAAACAGGTCCAGACCTTCTGTACAAGTGTGCAGACACCTCAAAAGCTGAAGAGGTTGGCAATTTCTTGACCAGTTTTAATTGTATCATCATTATAATTAGCCTTATAATGCTTCCCATCCTTCTCTGTTGAGAAGGGATAGCAGGCTCTCCACCCCCACCTCCATACCCAGAGTGAACCGCGAAGGAGGCCTTAGCTTTTAAGGTGCAGAATTACTGAATGGATCCAGCAATTCAGCAAGGTGAGCATATCTTTGTACTGTAGAATGCTTTTTTGTTTAGGGGACTGGATTTTGTTTGTTTTATTAAGTGGCAAATGGATTTTTTTAAGACATATAATTAGGTGGCTAAAATTAGATGTTGACATGTTGCAGTTGAAAGTGAGAAATGAGTGTGAATTTCAGAAGCTAGGTCCCAAAAGGCATTGAAGCTTATTCTTTGCTCTCTCACTTGGATTGCTCCTTCTGGCGGAAGTTAGATGCCATGACATATGGACATTTAAGCAGTCCATGAAGAGGCCCAAAAGACAAGAAATTAAAGCCTCCTGCCATCCCCCTGATGAGTGAGTCATCTTGGAACAGATCTTCCAGGCCCACTCAGGCCATCAGACCTCTGCAATCCCTGCCAACATGCAAATTCTGTTTCATGAGACACCTGAGCTGAGCTTCCAAATAAGTCACTCCTGCATGCCCAACCCATAGAAACTGGGAGGTGAAAAATGCTTGTTGTGTTAAGCCTCTACATTTTGGGGCAATTTGTTTTTCAGCTATAGATATCTCATACAAGTTATCTATTTCATTTTCACTTAATGTAATTACTGATATGGTTGAGTTTAATCCTACTATTTTACCATTTGTTTTCTATTTGTCCCATCTGATCCTTGGTACTTTGTTTCTACAATCTACCTTCCCTGCTTCTTTGGAATTAATCAAGTAGTTTTATTGCTTCTGTTCAGCTTTAGGACTATAACTCTTCATAATTTTTTTTTTTTTTTTTTGCATGGGCAGGCACCGGGAATTGAACTTGGGTCTCTGGCATGGCAGGCAAGAATTCTGCCTGCTGAACCACAGTGGCTCACCCCCTCTTTGTAATTTTTAATAATTTTTCCAGGGATTATAATAGGCATCCTTTATTTATTACAGTTTGCCTTGAGTTAATACTACAACATTCATATAAAATATAAGAACTTTATAACTGCATATCTAGTTTGCCTCCATTCTATCTTTTGTTTTCTATTGTCATGTTTTATTTCTACATATATTATTAACCCTCATCATATATTTTGATTATTTTTGCCCTAAGCCATCCATAGTCATTTCCAGAAAAAATTAAAATACTCTTTTATGTTTATCCGCAGCATACAGTGTTCTTTTCTCTTTCTTGCTAATCAGAGCTTCCATCTGGGTCATTTACATTCAGTCTAAAGAACTTTCTTTAGCACTTCTTGTAGCATAATTCTGATGGGTCATGAATTGCCTCAGATTTTGTTTGCCTTAAAAAGTCCTTTTAAAAATAAAAACAAGCAAAAAAAAAAAAGTCCTTTTATTTTATTTTATTTTATTTTGGCCTTTGTGGTAGTTGGGTTCAGGTATCAACTTGGCCAAGTGATGATGCCCCGGCATTGAGTTTCTGTTGCCTTAAATCATTAGTATGTGAAATTCATCTGTGGCTGATTACATTTGCAGTCAGCTAAGGGGAGTGCCTACCACAACGAGTGAGGTTTAATTTAATTAGCTGGAGGCTTAAAAGAGTAGAGGTGTTACGGTGGCTCAGTAACAGAATTCCTGCCTGCCATGCCAGGGACCCAGGTTCAATTCCTGGTGCCTACTCATGTAAAAAAAAAATTTAAACCTTTGGTAGTGCGACAGTGGCTCAGCAGGCAGAATTCTCACCGGCCATGCCAGAGATCCAGGTTCAACTTCAGGTGCAAAAAAAAACAAAAAGGAGAGAAAGTAGAAGAGAGTTCAGCAGCACTTGCTGCTCAGCCCAGACATTTGCAGATGCAGAAAGGAATCACCCCAGAGAAAGCCTTTGGAACCCAGAAGCCAGGAGAGAAGGCCAGCAGACATCACCGTGTGCCTGCCCATTAGTAGAGAACCTTAGATGAAAGTTAGCTGCCTTTCCTCCGAAGAACTACAAAATTTTAACTAAATAAATCCCCTTATTAAAAGCCAATCCATCTCTGGTCTGTGGCATTCTGGTAGCTTTGGCAGACTAAGACAACCTTCATCTTTGAAGATATTATCACTGATCTTTGTTGCCAGTCTTTATTTCAGCATTTTAAAGATGTTGTGTTCATGTCTCCTGCTTCCGTTGCTCCTGATGAGAAGCCAACCCTCATTCTTCTTCTTCTCCTAAATATAATAATAAACACATCGCCTCCTTAAAATGCTTTTAAGATTTCCCCTGTATCTTCACTTTTCAGCAGTTTGACCATTTTACCTATGTATTTTTCCTGCTTGATGTTTGGTGAACTTCTTGAATTATAGTTGATGCATTTCATCAATTTTAGAAAATTTTCAGACAGTGTCTCTTCACATATTTCTTCTCTCTCCTCTACTTCTAAGACTCTAATAGCTGAAATTTTAAACTGTTTGACATTATCTAATCTGTCTTGGGCTCTGCTTGGGGTTGACTATTTTGTTTAGTTTTTAAAGTTTGCAACCTTTAAAAATGTTCCCATCTGTTCCCACATTTTTTCAACTTTTCCTATAAATGCTTTAAAATATTTATAATAGCTATTTTATATCCTTATCTGCTAATTCCAACTTCTGGATCACCCACGAGTCTTCTTCTGTTAAATTTATTCTCATAATTATGGGTCATATTTTCTGGTTTTTTATAGGTCTTGTTATTTTTTATTGTATGCTGTGTATTAGTCAGATTCTCTAGGGAAACAGGAACAACAGGAGATGTCTGTAAATATAAGATTTTATAAAAGTGTCTCATGCAACTGTGGGGATGCACAAGCCCAAATTCTATGGGGTAGGTTGCGAGCTGACAGCAGAGATGAAGGTCTTTGATGAATTCCCAAGGAGAGGTAAGTGGCTGGAGTAGAAAGTTCTCTCTTTTCTAACTGTTGAAGTAGTCACCTCTCCCTTAAAAGTCTTCAGCTGATTGAATTTCCTCATTGTGGAAGACACACTGCTTGGTTGATCATAGATGTAATCAGCCATAGATGCAATCAACAGGCTGATGATTTAAGTCCACAAAATGTCTCACCATAGCAGTCGGCCTGTGCTTGCTTGACCAGAATGCTGGGCATCATCACCTGGCCCAGCTGACACATGAGCCTAACCATCACAAATGCTGAACATGATCAACAATATTTGGTAGAGATTCTGTGTTATATCATCTACTACTAAATAGCATTATATTTTGTTCTATTAGTCAGTTAAATTACTGGCAGGGAGGTTCTATTTCAATTTTATTCTTAACACTAAGGTAATTGCCCTTAGTCCTAAGGCCTACTCTTTACCCCTTAGATGTGGTCTTTCTGGGATTTATACTCAATGTTCAGTGAGTTCACCACAGTCTCTCTGTTGGGTAAGAATGCCTCTCCATCACTTTGCAATCTCAGAAAACTCTGTTCAGCTCTAATTCCCTGTTCCAATTATTACCGCTGTGTAACAAATGATCCCCAAAACTTTGTAGCTTAGAAATCCATTTTATTACACTCACAGATTCTGGAATTCACACAGGGCAGAGTGAAGTTGACTTGGCTCTGTACTAAGATGTCTGGGGCCTTGGCTGGGATGCTGAAGCTGACATGGCAACTGGGGACTGGACTCTAATCTGACAGGTCAGGCACCTGGACTCAGGTGACTAGAAGTCTGCTGACTGCAGTGCCAATACTTCTTCATAGCATTTCAGCCTTGGGGCAGTCAGGATGTTTATAGAGCATCTCAGGGCTCCAAACGTAAGAACTCTAGTGAAAAAGTGGAAGCTGCATGGCTTTTTATCTCCTAGCCTCAGAAATCATGTACCATCCCTTCCTTGTGCTTTGTCAGCTAAAGCAATCACTTGCCCATTCAGATTCAAGGGGAGAGACATAGACTCTGTCTTGTGATGGGGACATTCTAAAGCCATATTTTAGAAGAGAAAGTGGGATAGGAGAAACAGTTGAGACCATTCTTGCTAAATATAACCTGCCACAGTGCCCACAGCTCTCCGTGGGCTGCTCAGAATCTTGCCCTATACATGAACAGTTTGGGAGTTGGCCAATTCCTGGTGCTTCCTTTCTGTGACTCCCCCTGCTCTAGGAGTCAAATTCTGGTCACCCTTACAGTCCCAAATTCCAAGTTCTATTTCCTCTACCCATCAAGACTGCTAAGGTCTGCTTTACAGTGCTATGGCTTGAAAATTGCTCCAGGCAGAAAGCCAAGGTAAATGTGGAACCCTCCTCCTGTGCTTCTCTCCAGGCTCACAGTCCTGTGCTGTCCTCTGTTTAATATCTGAAAAAAGTTACTTCATATATTTTGTTCCATTTTATAGTTGTCTACAGCCAGCCATTGTGGCCTACAGACCCCCAATTATCCCTGCCTCTTGATGTTTACACCCTGTGTGATTGTTTGATCCCCTCACTTTGAGTGACATGCTTTTTTTCTGGCCATATAAATATGGCAGGAATGAGAGGATATATGTATGATTATAATACATGAGTTCTGTAGTGCTTGTCTTGCTGGGGTCTCCTCTCTCTCTCTCGCTCTTTCCCTGCCCCTCTCTCTCTCTCTCCATCTTTCTCTTTCTCCCTTGCTAGCATTGAAGAAGCAAACTGCCATATTATAAGCTGTCATTGAAAAGAAAAGTGAGAGCAGCCTCTGGCTAACAGCTGATGAGAAACTAGGGCCCTGGGTCCAGTAGTCTGCAAGGAACTGCATACTGCCAACAGCCACATGAGCTTGGGATCAGCCCGTAAGTCACAGCCAATCCTATGCTTGCAGCTTTACAGCAGTCCCAGCTAAGATGTGCCCGAATCCTGACCAACAACAACTATTAGGTCATACAGTATGTTGCTTTAGGCTGCAAAATTTGTGGTAATAAGGCAGCAGGTAACTAATACATATGGTAAGTGTGATACCATCTACTTCCTTGTGACCAGAGCCAGAAGCCACCCCTTGTTGTGAATCACGGAGGAGGCAGCCTCATATTACGGGATCTGGGAAAGGCAGGAGATGAAGTACCTCATGTATCCTTAATCCTCAGTCAACCAGAAGAACCCTCCAAGCCTCAAAGTGCCCTTCCTATCACAGTGCCTGGGAAGCCATCCTTATAGCTTGATTCTTTCATTCACTCTTTCAACAGTTGTAGTAAATCTCTTAAGTGACAGTTCCTATGCTTGGCACACACTGAGGAACCAAAGACAAATTGCTCTCTGTTCCAGCCTTCAAGAAGGCTCCCATGCACTTCACTTTATGTATGCTATCTCATTTAATATTCACAAAACCGCTATGAAGTGGATGCCATTATTGTTTGAATTTTATGTATTAGGAATGAAGGCTCAGAAAGGCTAAATTACCCACCCATAGACAAACAGCTAGTGAGTGGTAGAGTTAAAATTTTAACCCAGGATTGTTTTTTTTAATTCCAAAGTCTTTCCACTATAGTATGCTACATTACTGCCTTAGGTGGGAAAAAGACAAGTAAAAGACCCAACTGGAACTCAGTGTGATAAATACTCTACTCGAGGCAGGTGAGCACACAGGGACTTGGCAGAAGAGAGAAGGAGGAAGATGCAGATTTAGGAAGGGCTTTAAAGAGAAGTCAACTGAGATGAGTCTTCCTGGTGGACAAAGACGAAGGGGTGGAGAAATGCATTCCAGTAGCAGAGAGGGCAGTGAGAGTTCCCATTTGTTACAATAATTGATCCCTCTACTAGTCATGACTCTTGATTGCAATTGACAAAGACCTTACACTAAACTGGCTCAATCATAAAAGGGATGTGCTCACTCACATAACTGAGAGGGATGGCAAGAGAGAGTGCTAGGGTAGCTGATATCCCACACAATTTCATCCAGGTGCAGACTATGCCCTCAGTGAAGTCTCCTGCCATTTTCTAGTCCTCAAAGCTTGTAGCCTTGTCTCCTGCTAGAAATGGGCTTCTTCTATGAAATGAGGAAAATGCTGTTGGCAGCCCAGGGTCAGTTTCTGTGACCCCAAGGAAGAGAGAACCTTTCCGCCATCAATAGGAGACAAGTTCTGCAGAAGGACTCTGATTGGTGGGGTGGAACAAATTATTCTTCCTGAGTACATCTCTAAGGCCAGGGAATTTGGAGGGACTATCGCAGGCATGGTCACATGCCAACCTCTGTGAACTGGAAGTGACCTGAGAACCAGGTATATTAGCCAAAGGAGAATAGAGGGGAGGACCCTGCTGGGTAGCCCAGAATAATAGCTACAACATTCCCAACCTCAGTTGGAACTAAAGGAGCAGGTAGCTCACACACCATGAACCACCCTAAGATACACCAGGGAATCAGCCCATACCTGGGCCAATGCAATTACAGAATGTGAGCAAAGGGCAAGCCCCTGAGTGTCCAGATCTCTACCTATCTATCTCCAAACACCACGAAGAAGGGGGTTCCCCAATTCTTACGTGATGCAGCCCAGCAGAGCAGAAGGAATTCAGGCTTGGCATCAAAGACCCGGTTTTTGATTCTCAGTTCTGCTGTTCAACAATTGTAAGATTTTCAAAAACTACATAACCTCTCTGAGCTCAGTTTTTCAATCAACAGAATGGAAAAATATATTGTCTAGCTCACAAAGTAATTATAAGGGTTACGTTATGATGAATAGGAGTACTGTAATTAATATTAAACAGAAAAAAGGGGAAAAAAGCAAGGGGTAATATTGTGCATGAGGTAAGATACACACAATCATGTAAAAATCCTTGTACATAGAAAACATCTGGAACAATGAAAACATCGTGGGGAACAGTGGGACTTGGGGAGAAACTGATCCTGAAGGATCACATTTTACCCCATTATTTGTCATCTTATACCTTGGAATTTGAATTTTCGGTTCTCCAATTCTGCTGCTTCAGGCAATGGACATACTCATGGTTCAGTTATCCAAATGGGAGACAATTTTAGTGGAAAAGGGCATTACCAAGGATAAAACAAGGATTCTATCACAATATCAAAATAGGCTACCCGATAAAATAAAGGCATCCTTCCTTTACATCTTCCCTTTCTGTCTGAAGAGTAACCCAAACCCTGAAAATTCAGTGATAACTTCTTCATTTCTGGTCCTCTCTGGAGGGAGGGCAGCCAGAGGTCCTCATTTCATGGCCTCAACCCTGTTTCCCAATGGCACATACTCAAAGGTTGGAAATTGTCAGGACACTCGCATCTTTGAGAAAGGGCTTTTTAAAGTCTTGTGAAGCAAGCAAGCTCCTGTTATAGTATAAAGCTCCATTTGGAAGAGGGGAAACTGAGGTCTCAAACCCTTAGGTGCTAGGGTGGATTAAAGATGGGTGCAGTTTCTTCATCGGACTCCCTACAGAAAAGTGGCATTTACATCCTCTCTCTGTGACTCTGACAGCTTAGTCAGTAGAAGTCAGTGGCAGCGATGCTGTGCACACCTGGGCTGAGCCTTTAGGAGAAATGGAAACTTCTGCTTCCTCCTCTGGAGCGCCCAGCCCAAAGCCATGTGTGTGTGCCAACTTGGGCATGTTAGCCAGGGCAGCCTCTGAGAACTGCAGCCCCAGAGGACACTACAGACTCACAAGGACCCACAGAATTGTGAGACAATGTAACAGCTGTTTTAAGCCTCTGGGTCTGGGGGTGGTTTGTTACACAGCAAACAGATTCCCAGAACAAGTGGCTTGGCAAGGGTCACACCCGCTCATGCCTAGGTTCAAAGACAGTCACAGTGGCCAGGGTTTTGTCAGCCCCACAGAGCCCTTCCCTCTGCGCCAGAAGCTGCTGCTGCCATCCTTTCCCAAACCACTGAGCCAAGTATGGGGCTCTGGCTCCCCCTTGCTGAGCAGAGCTGGCACTGCAGAGAGCACCCTGCCAGGTCTGCAGATGGCACCCAACTCCCTGTGGTGGATGGGAGCCACCTCCCAGCCCCCTGCTGCAGGGCACTCTGGCCTTGAAGCCAGTCCCACTGCCAGGGTCATATGGAAGCAGCCAGCTCCCGTGCTCACCCAGGCCGCCAAGGAGATTTCAGAGGCAGCAGGAGGTACTTCCCTACCACACTGGGGGATTCTAGAAAGGACATGGCAAGCAAGGTCGCAACCCTCAGTCTATAAGCCTTTGGTAGCTTGCCAGGGGGCCCTTAGCAAACAGAGGAGACCTCACAGGGCCACATAGGGCCATTTGGGACAAGAAGTGAGGCTTAGGAGGCAAATGGGGCAGCCAGCCTCTGCCTGCATTCTACCCAGTGACTGCCTCCCCAAGTGGAAATTCTGGATGTTTGTAAAGGTTCTCTTTTTTCCCTTTGTGGACTATAAGATTAAGAAACGTACAGGCACACCTCAAAGGCACAGCAGGTTCTCTTTCAGACCACTGCAATAAAGTCAATACCTCAATAAAGAGAATCATACAAATTTTTTGGTTTCCCAGTGCATATAAAAGTTTCTTTTACACCATAGTGGAGCCTATGAAGTATGCAATAGCTTTAGGTCTAAGAAAAGATTGTGCATACCGTCATTAAAATGTGGCACAGAGAAGCAAAGTAAGCACATGCTGTTGGAAAAACGCAATATCCACCAAGCCCGGTAAAGCGAAGCGCACTCAGATGAGGTATGCCTGTAGTCACCCTCACAGCTGCCCAGTCCCACTAAACAATCAAGCCCATCCCCTCGCATTCGATGGGTCCCCCATAGCCTCACCGTGCAACCTCTCACCCTAACTCATCAGGTTAACAAAGACAACCATTTGCAGAGCAGTTAGGACACATCACTGCTTCACAAATACTTTCATTCTGTCAACACACAGTGAGCTGGGATTTTGACCTCCCCATTTTATAAGGATACTAGGGCTCAGAGAGGCAAGTGAGAAGTTGAAGTCTCCCAGCTATAAGCAGCAGAGTCTGAACTTGAACGCAGGGTATAGGAGGCTGAAAAGCATACCCATATATGCCCGTGTCTTCACCCCAGCCCCCGACATGAAAGCCTCCTAAGTCTTGCTCTTCTCCCAAGTCTGAATCTTAGCACCGTTTCTCCAACTTTCATCTTTTTGCTTCCCTCCTGGACCCAACCTCTAAAAGAAGCTGTGTGGTATCTGATAGCTGTCCATCCATTCCAAAGTATGCACCAGCCCTGACCCAGCCCAAGCTACCCTCATCTCCAGGGCCCGTGTCCCACACCCCTCGCCTGGCTCCTCTTGATAACAGTGGCTGCCATTGATACTATGGTGAAGGGAAAAGAAGGCCTCTCTGGATCTACTCCTGCCTCTCCATAGAACAGGGCCTCCTGGGGGGGTTAGCTGTCTGAGAGGCTGATCTGAAACAGAAGGATTTATTAGATCAGTCTCAGAGTCCAGTGGCAAAGATGGAGCTCTGGGTGTTTCCATGAATGGTGCAAAGGTCACCACCCAGCAGCTTTTCCTATAATGCCAGCTTCTCAGGCAGGTATCCCCAACCACCTCCATCCCCCTGGATCTTCTGACACGTGATCTCCCTACATGAAGCAAAGAATAAATCTAAAGCATTAAACAGCAGCACTTAAAAGACAGGGCACGGGAAGCCCTTAGTTTGGTGCCCATGCATCATCCCTTGCTCTTCCCCATAAAGAGACTGGAGCCCACAGCGCCACCTTCTCCAAGAGGCAGAGCCACTGTGATGACTGGCAGACGGCCCAGGCCCCTGGACCCTCATGTTCCCTGGAACAGGTGTGGCCTGGGGTCTGGTTTCGGGGTGGGGGGAGCAGGGAGGAACAGCTGATTCCCTCTTCTAGGCCAGCTGTTAGCAGAAGGTCCTTGGGTGACATAGACACTTGGCCCCATTGGCTCAGGTCTTTGTATTCAAGCTCTCTCAAGGCCCCTCTAATCCTGGGGAAAAGAGTGAGGAGTGAAGGGGAAGGGTGAGGGGTGGAGGAGAAGGGTGAGGCATGGAGGGGAAGGGTGAGGGATGGAAGGGAAGGATGAGGGGTGCAGGGGAACGGGGAAGGGTGGAAGGGAAGGGTGAGGGGTGCTGGGGAAGGGTGAAGGGTGCAGGGGATGTTGAGGGGTGCACGGGAAAGGTGAGGGGTGGAGGGGAAGATTGAGGGGTGCAGGGGAAGGGTGAGGGGTTCAGGGGAAGGGTGAGGGTGGAGGGGCAGTGTAAGGGTGGAGGGGAAGGGTGAGGGGTGCAGGGGAAGGGTGAGGGGTAGAGGGAAGGCTCAGGCATCTGAGCTACTCTGAACCTCCACAGGGAAGAGCTCACTGGGAGAATGGCCAAGCCTCATGCAGCAGGGAGGTCACCCAAACACCTGAAGGTGGACCCCAACACGACCACTGGGCCAGTCAACAAGACCCAGGGGAAGATCCAGAATTCCCAGGCCAAAGGAAGCATTCGTTGTCCCAGCCCTAAAAGAGTTGGGATGATTGGGAATGGGGGGCAAATTCCAAAAGTCCTGAGGAAACAAACGTGTATTTTCTACTCCCAGCCTTGAGCAGATCAACCTCCAGCCTTAGCATGACCAAAACCACAGGAGCTCAAACACCTAAAGTAGATTGATGACCAACTAGTCATGGGTTTTTAATTGGACGATTTCAGGGAGTCTGAACCCTTAAATCCCACCAAAATGTGGCAGTGTGGCTATTTTAGGGAGTACAATCAGCTTTGGTATGTTTCATCCTGAACATTCACAAGTGGTTCCTGACCCAAGAAATGTCCAGAACCACTGGTCTGGTCCAACACTACACCCCACTCCATTGTACACATGAAAAGCTGAAGCCTGTGGAGGGGAAAGAGCTCATCCATGTTCACACAACTCACTACAACAGGGACCGACCTGGCCCCCATGCTTCCTGGCTCTGGGGTAGATTCCAGACCTCTCCCAGAAGAAGGGAGAGGGAGAAGCAGCTGAAAGCACAGAGAGGAGGGTCCACAGGCCCACCAATGGAAACTCAGCGAGAAGGAAGGAAATCATTCGCCAGTGCAAAGGGCACCATTAGGGGTGAAAGAGAAATGTCATTCCATTGATGGACAAGCACTGCTACATTTTCAGGAGAGCAAAGGAAAGGGAAGAAGCCCAGGAGAGGCTCAGGAGAGCATCCTGGTCGGCCCTGGATGTGTTGTCAGAATTGATGCAAGTCCACCCTGCCTCCTCTCCTCCATCTGCAAACTAAGGAGCTGCATGCAGTTATTTTGATGACCATTTCTGCCTTGACAGCTCATGGTTCCCAGTGGATGTGAAACCAGGGTCTTCTGCTCCTAGGAATGGAAGGGGATCTGGCCCTTCCTGGATTTTTAGGGAAGGAAAAAAATCTAAGGTGTGATGTTAAGACTGCAAATTTTAGAATCCCGACACTGCAGCAGCCTGCTCTCTTGGCCCTGGGGTACCCAGTGTGAATGGGTGGAGGTGATGACCCAGTTGAGGTCAGGGGCAAGAAGCCAAATCCAGACCCCTTTCAAAGGCACTTCTTCCCCCTCTGCTTCCCTTTTGCCTTCACCAAACAAGCAGTTCTGTCTAGTATTAAAGAGGCTTGGGGATTATTTGCCTGGACCCCAATCTTGCTAGTTAAACCTCTGCGTAGAACAGGGAGAAGGAGTGGCTCAGAGTCTCGCTCTGGGGACCTGGACTGCAGCCAGCCCAGCCGATGAACCCCTCTGGAGTCGGAAACCAATCAGCTTCCCCTACATCATTCTTCCTCCAGTTTTATTCCAATTCATCTCTCTAAACTAGAATAGGGAGCATCCCAGGTTCATTGAGGTTCTAGGACATCAATAGCTATTTCAATTTAATTTTGGTGAGGGATCCCTGTGAGCCCATGTCCCCATGTTTGTGTAACTCCCTCAAGACCACTGAGCAAGAATACTGTTTCCAGGCAGCCCCAAAGAGGTCAATGGGTGGGGAGAGGTGGGGACTGGGGTCACAGAGACCTCAAGTCAGTTCCTCTCTGTGCCACTGGCTGATTGCCAGACCATGGGCTCGGAAAAGGCAGATGCCCTGCTCATCCCCCTTACAGCCCTGCTCTTTGCTGGGTACCCCCATGTCCCCTGAGGGACCAAGACTGTCTCAAGGATCAGGCAAACTGGAGGCAGATGAGACTGTGCCACGAGCCGCCCTGGGGGACCTCACAAGTGGAGGAAAAGAGCCACGGCCTGCCCACCTTGCCCTCCCCACAGCCATGTGCGCTACATTTCAGTGGATTTTAATTAGAATATTGTGTAAGCAAGAAGGAGCAAGAGCTCTTAATTGAAAATTGCATTTCCTGCTCCATCACGGCTGGCAGCCCTGATGCTTTCACAAATGCTATAAAGATGGCCAGCGCCTAGCAGAGGGGGCCTTAAAGTGTTCTCCCCATCTCCCTAGCCAGAGTGCCCCTCATGAGGACAGACCACGATAGAGACACTTCTCCGAAGGGGCACTGAGGAGGGTGTACACTGAGGAGTGGCCCTAGCTCTGTCGGGTGCCATCTGAGACTGTGCTGAATCACCAGGGGCCAGGAGCGGGAGGAATTTCATGTGTGTGGGGCAGGCACTGTGGACCAGTGCTGCCCAGGCCCCCTGTACACAATCTCTTCATGGACCCTATTTATTTTTTAATATCCATTTTATAGATGAGAAGGCTGAAGCTCAGAAGCTAGACCCCTCTTCTGCCCTGGTCACCCAGCAGTCAACAGGGAAGCTGGGATTTGAACACAGGAAGAATTCACTTCAGATAGATATTTATTCCACTGGTCCTAAAGCAACCCATGCTGTACCCATTTTTTAGGTAGGGCAGGGGGAAGGCCTGCCATAGAACTATTCCCCAAACCATGGCAGGTTGATCCGTGACCCAAGCAGGGCTGAGCAAGTCTCTTTCTTGAATGGGAATTTTGAAAACACCAATGCAGAAGCTGAGAACTGTTACCAGCTGGGCCCTGAGTTTACCCACAAGATAACCCTAAGACTCAGCCTTCCAATTCCTTCTTCTCATCTGCAGAACACCTCATTATCCTCATAATAAATGTAAGTGTTTGGGGGAGAAGGTTGTTTTTCATTCAGTTAGATAGAGCAAGTTTCTGTTGCTTACAACCAAAGAGTCATTCACTTTGGCCTTTGAAATTCCAGCTCTAAACTCATCCTTCCACATCCTGATGCCCTCTGGGGTTGGGGGTTGAGTGGGATAGAAGAGACCGGCCAAACTGAGGTCTGCCATCTCAGGGCCTGGGAAGCAGGAGACTCTGCAGTGTCCTCCAAAGAGCCCATCTGTGAGTCCCACAAATGCAGGTCTGTTAATGCACAGAGACAGGCAGTCAACAGGGCTTGTGCCTCTCACACCCTCACACAGGAGCGTAGCCAAGACCCGCAGAAGAGTCTGTCCCAGCCAGACTCCACACCCTCCTTCACCTCAAAAAGTCAGGGCCTCAAGTGCATAGGTAGTTCAGTGTTAGAATTCTCATCTGCCATGCGGGAGACCCTGATTCAATCCCAAGCCCATGCAATCCAAAACAAAAATAAAAACATTCAACAAATGGTGTTGCCATAATGGGATATTCACATGGAAAAAGAATGAAGTGTGACCTCCACTATACAGCATATTAAAAAAAAGTCAAGGACCCTATCTGAGTCCACACTGGGGAAAGGACATTTTAGATGTGAAATTTTAAATCAGATGGGCTTGCATCACTGAAAAGTGATCCCAAGGTAATAGAAATTGTCCAATTTGGGAGAGTCTATAGAGCATCGACAAAGCACTCAATTGGAAGAAAAACAGAACCCTATTAACACCCCACCAATCTGAGAGTTCAATAGATGGGTTCCATTAGGATGAGAACAGAGCCGACCCACTAATTTTGACATGGAATATTCACAGAGTGTCCACCTAATATCAGGCCACTTCCTGACAGGGATAATGAGCATAGTGACACCCTGAGGAAAAAGGTCAGAGTTCCTGGGGTTCCCATAGTGTTCCTTCAGCTCCTGGCGCACTCTGGGCCACCTCACACTAATGAGGTATATTTGTTAGGATATTGGCATGGCCTCTGTGATAGAGACCCAATTCAATAAAGATTAATCAAGAAAGAAATTTATTTCACAGCTGTGAAAATATTCACCCATGAAAACATTTCTCACCCATGCTCTTCCCATTGGAATGTAAGTTCCATGAAAGCAGGAACCTTGTCTGATATGTCCACGGCAGAACACCCTGCTCTTAACATAGGTAGGGGCTCAATAAATATTTGTTAAGAATGCTTAGGTCCCAAGACCTTCTTCTTTACCACAAGCAAATCTGCAGATCCCATGCCCCTTTATGCCTTCAGAGAGTTAAGTTGGGCAGCTGGCCCCAGGAAGACCCCCAAATCCACTTATCCAACCTTCCTTGAGTGAGGACACCTGGTCTACCTCTAGCTCTTACCACATGGAGGCACCACCCAGAGTAAATGAGTGAAAAATTACAGCATGAGGATCACATTGCTGGTAAAACATGATCTGACAAGTGTCTCTGGCTTTTCCTTAGGGAGAAGCACATGAGAGTAGTGGGATGAAAAAAAGTGTCTTCTATGAAACAGAACAGGGCCATCATTTACTAAGGTAAGTGATGACAGCAGATTACTAAAGCTGAAAGAAAAAGCCTAAATTGTGTGCTGGAGCAGAGAGCAATCTGTCCTGGCCATAAGACTAAGATGCTGGCCTTAGCCCCATCTTCACTCTTGCCTTGGGCCTCAAGCCCATCAAAGTGCCCTCTTTTCTTTTGCTAAATCTGCTGGAGTGCAATATACCAGAAATAGGATGGCTTTTTCAATGGATATTTATTAGGTTACAAATTTACAGTTCTAAAATGAAAAAGTCCAAATTAAAGCATCAAGAGTATATTACCTAGGGTTTTCTAGAGAAACAGAATCAGCAGAAAATACCCACAGATATAAAATTTATTAAAGTGTCTCATGTAACCATGGGAATGAAGAGTCCAAGGTCCACAGGACAGGCTGCAAGCTGGCAATTCCAGTGAAGGTCTGCAATGAACTCCACAGGAGAAGCTCACTGGCCAAAGCAGGAAGAGAGACTGTCTCTTCTGAATATTTGTTAAAAACCTTACAGTGATTAGACTAAGTGGCACTCATTGCAGAAGACACTCCCCTTAGCTGTTTACAAGTGTGATCAGCTGTGGAGGCAGCTGATGTAATCATGATTTAAGTCCATGAAATGTCCTCATAGCTACAGACAGGCCAGCACTTGCCCAACCAGACAAATGGACACCACCACCTGGCCAAGTTGACACATGAATCCAACCATGACAAAGAGAAAGATACCTTCTCAGAGGAAAGGCTATTCGCATCTAGCGTTCCTCTGTCACATGGGAAGGCACATGGACACATCTGCTGGTCCTTCTAACCTGGTTCTGGTTTTAATGGTTCTGGTCTCCAAATGCCTCTAACCATTTCTCTCTATGCTCTCTTGTTTTGTCTGTCTTTTATCCTCTCATAAAGGGCTCCAGTGAAGGATTAATACACACCTTGAACAGGCCAGTTCACATCTCAATTGAAACAGCCTAATCAAAAGGTCCCACCCACAATAGGTTTTCCTCTGTAAGAATGGATTAAAAGAACATGGTTGTCATGAAGACCCGCAGTGGGTGTTGACATGATGTGATTTCTGCCCAGTGCTTTGAATGTCAAAGTGAAGAAATTCAATGTAGCACAGGTAAATGGTGGGAGAAACTACAACTCTCTTAAGGTAGCCAAATGCCTCATCACCTTAAAAAAACAAAAACAAAAAAAGAACATGGTCATATAATTTAATGTCTGGATACATCCCAGAGTATATTAAGCAGATAATCGAAAAGTATTGACAAAGTCCCTTGAGGGATGGGAGAAACAATATGGAACTATTAAACTTTACAACCACAGAAACCCTGGATACTAGATCAAACATTAGGGACAACAAAAATAGGCTAAGCCCTTGATCTTGAAGCTGGATCTTGTGAAGCATATATATGTAGTGGAGAAGCTTAGCCTGTCTATAGATATGCCTAAGAATCACCTCCAGAGGAACTCTTTTGTTGCTCAGATGTGGCCTCTCTCTAAGCCCAATACTACAAGTGAAGCCATTGCCCTCTCCCCTGTGTGGGATCTGACATCCAGGGATGAAAGTCACCCTGGCAGCATGGGAGATGACCCCCAGGGATGAGCTGGCCCTGGCACTGTGGGATCAACAATGCCATCCTAACCAAAAAGGGGGGAAAGAAGTGTAACAAATAAGGTATCAGGGGCTGAGAGAGTTCAAATAGAGTCAAGGGTTTACTCTGGAGGTCATTCTTACACAAGCTTCAGTTAGACTTTGCTGCTATCATAACTCATCAAGCCCCAACCAAAACCATTCCTGCCAATCCAAAAGAATACCTAGGGCATTACATAAGATTCTAAAAAGGTTCCATGCACTAGGGTAACTTTCCAAAACCTACAACCTCCAGATTGGTCCCTGGTCCAGATAAGTCCTGAAATGCAAAGGGACCAGCCTTTCCAGAACATCAACTAGTCCCATCCCCCTGCCTGATATTGTCAATAGCCTCTTTCAACATGAAAAGATTAGAATGGCTATAGCCCCAAAACCCCTAAAGAGTGGGAGAAAGATCAAAGGTGATGGTGGAGTTATACAGAGAAGGTAGAGTTTAACAAATGAGTATGAGTGTTGAATCAGTATATTGATATTTCTTTTAGTCTCCAGTACCTTAGAGCAGCTAGAAATAAAAACCTAAAATTGTGGAATTGTAACCCATACAAAACTCTGAAATCTGTTCTAAAACTAATTGTTGCAATGTAATTTACATGTATTGCTTTTTTGTATATATGTTATTTTTCCCCAAAAAAAGAAAAAAAGAGAGACAGAAGAGTATAATTGAGAAGATAGGATTTAGCAAATGAATATGACTGCTGAATCAATATATTGATATTTCTTTTGGTCTCCAGTGTCTTGGAGCAGCTAGAAGAAAAAACAAAAAAATTGTGGAACCCATACCAAACTTTAAAATCTGTTGTATAGCTACTTGTAAAAATGTACTTGGAAATTCATTGATTTTCTGTATATATGTTGTTTTTCACAATAAAAAAGAGAATGTGGTCTTTTCTGGGTTACATAACATATTCAAACCAGCACCTCCCCACCCCGAGCATTCTTTCAACATCATTGCATGGCTCTCTTTCTAATCATGCTGTTGTTTGGGGCATCTTTATTCATCAAGCATTGGCAAAGGAGTCTGGAGAAGGCCCCATTGCTCATCTAGCAAGCCGGCATCTCTGAAGCAGCCAAGAGTGTCTTTTTGCCTTATTTGGATCCTTTGTCAATGGAAGGCAAACTTTTCCCTCAGCAGCCTGCTAACAAGGGAGCCAAGAATTGCTTGCTCGACAGCCAAGAAATCTCTAACATGTTTAGAGATCTTTGCTAGCAAGATCCCTTATGAGTGCCAGGAGTTAACATTGTGAGAAACATCTTTTCTGATTCAGGAAAAAGCAAAACTAAGCTATTTTTAGGAGTTCCCCCATAAAGTTTTATCTATAGAAAAGAAAATGAATTCCCCCATGAGTTGAGAACAAAAGAACAACAGAAAAGCTGATAACTAAATGTTGACTATCTTTTTTAAACCCACCCCTAGGATAGATGCTGTGAGTAAAAGTGTCGCAAATGGGGTGATATGTTTAATCTAACATTTCCGCAACTCTTAACTCCTGAGAGTAAGATAATGGAGGATAGGATGATACCTGTGTGGATGAAGTGGAAGTAATTTTCTTTTAGAATTGGACCATGGAATAAGAGCAAATTTCTAGGAAACCACCACAGACATAAGAAGAAGTAGAAGATCTGAATAACTCTGTAATTATCAAAGAAAAATTAAAGCTGCAAATTAAATAAAACTTTTCTTACAAAGCTCCAAGCCAAGATGACTACACCAGAAAACTGTAATTTTTTTTAAAAGAAATAAAGCCAATATCACATATATCCTTCAATAGATATTAAAAGAAACACTGCCCTACATATTTCACAAAATCAGTGTATCCTTAGTCCCAATACTTGAAAAGGACATTAAAAAAAAAGAAAATTACAGGACAAACTCATTCATAAATAAAAGTTGCAAAAATCCTAAACACAGCAAGAGCAATATATATTCAGTGATATATAAAATGGTTAATATATATGGAATGCAAGTTTCATTTAACATTCAAAAGTTGATTGAGCAATTCACCACATTAAACAATAAAGGAGAAACCCATAAGATGACTTCAGGAGATGAAAAAAAAAAGAAACATAATAAATCTTAAGACCTGTTCATTATGAAAATTTCAGCAAACTAAGAAAGAAAGGGAACCTCCTAAATCTGATGAAGAGTGAAACTAACATCATACTTACTGGTGACACCATCAATGTCAGGATATCCATTCTTGCTGCTCTAACGAAGTTAAGATTTAAGGGATGATTATGATTAGTGAATCATTATATAGATGTTTTTTCTTTCTATATTACAGAATAACCAAAAATTAATACCTGAAATTACTGAAACTCAGGTAGGCTCACCATTGTTTATACTCACTATTGTAATGGTCATTCTAGCTTAGTCTCACCCTTGCTGGTACTTACTATTGTAATGATTATTCTAGCCTAGTCTTATCCTTGTTTATAATTACTACTGTAATGGTAACAACTCCATCTCACCTTGTTTAAATCCATAAAGACCTTCAATCCCCTGGACTGTGGAGACTAATTTTGGGGTCACTAGGCCATCTGATCTCTTGTTTTGTGCCTAGCAATAAACTCTTTCTCTCTTTGAAACCCTGATATCTCCTTGAATATATGTAGCTCTTCACTCATAAGTACTGCATTCCACATAACTGCAGGACATAGTTTTGACAAGATTTATTCCACCATTTAACAAGAATACTCCTTCCCACTATTGTTCAACATTTTACTGGAAGTTCTAGCCAGAGCAGTTAGGCAAGAAAAAGAAATAAAAGGCATCTATACTGGAAAGAAATAAGTAACACTTTCACTATTTTTAGATACATGATCCTATATATAGAAAGTTTTAAAAAAAAAACTTGGCCTCAAAGCTACTGGAGCTAAAAAAAAAAAAATGAATTCAGCAAAGTGGCAGTCTTCAAGACCAACATTCAAAATTTAGTAGTGTTTCTATATACTAGTAATGAGCAATCTGAGGAAGAAATCAAGAAAAATTTCTATTTACAATACCAGCTAAAAGAATCAAATGTCTACAAATAAATTTAACTAAGGATGAAAAGTACTCGTACACAGAAAACTACAAAACATTGCTAAAATCAATTAAAGAAGACTGATACAAATAGAAGGACTTCCACGTTCATGGATTGGGAGACTAAAGATCATTAAGATTTCAATTCTACATAAATTGATTTATAGAGTCATCACAATTTCAATCAAAATTCCAATAGCTTTTTTTGCAGAAATTGAAAGGACAATTATAAAATTTATGTATAAGGGTAAGGGAACCTGAATAGCCAAAAGCATCTTGAAAAAGAAAACAAAGTTGAAAGACTCACACTTCCTAACTTTAAAGCATATTACAAAGCTACAGTGGTCAAAATAACATGATACTGGCATGAAGACAGATACATTGACCAATGGAATCAAGTTGAGAGTTCAGAAATAGACACTCATATCTATGGTCAATTGGCATACAACAAGGCTGCAATGTTCACTCAACTGGTATTGATAGTCTCTTCAACAAATGGTGCTGGGAGAACTGGTTTCTATGTGCAAAAGAATGAAAAAGGACCCCGATCTCACACTACATACAAAAATTAACTCAAAATGGATCAAAGACCTAAATATAAGAGCCCAAACAATAAAACTCCTGGAAGAAAATATGAGGAAGCATCTTCAAGAGCTAGTGGTAGGCAATGGCTTCTTAGACTTCACACTCAAAGCTTAAGCAAAACAACAAAAGAAAAAATAGATAAATAGGACCACCTCAAAATTAAAATCTTTTGTGCTTCAGAGGACTTTATCAAAAAGGGAAAAGGCAGCTACTCCATGTGAGAAAATATTGGAAACCACCATCGAATAAGGGTTTAATGTCCAGAATATATAAAGAAATTCTACAACTTAGTAAAAAGACAACCCAATTTAAAAATGG
Organism: Myrmecophaga tridactyla; assembly: GCA_004026745.1. NCBI lineage: Eukaryota > Metazoa > Chordata > Mammalia > Pilosa > Myrmecophagidae > Myrmecophaga > Myrmecophaga tridactyla. Next base: position 58,280 of record PVIY010006436.1, on the reverse strand, counting down.
GCAAAAGAATTGAATAGACATTTTCCCAAAGTGAAAATTTTCCAAATGTCTAAAAAGATGCTTATTCTAACTTGCTAGCTGCTGGAATGCAATATACCGAAAGGGAATGGCTTATAAAAAGAGGAATTTAATAAGTTGTAAGTTTACAGTTCTAAGGCTGTGAAACTGTCCCAATTAAAGCAAGTCTATAAAGATGTCCAAATTAAGGCACCAAGAAGAGGTTACCTTCACTCAAGAAAGGCCAATGAAGTTCAGAGTTTCTCTCTCAACTGAAAAGGCACATGGCAAACAGGGAGTCTGCTAGCTTTCTCTCCAGGTTTATTGTTTCATGAAGCTCTCCAGGGACATATTCCTTCTTCATCTCCAAAGGTCTCTGGTGATGTCGGCTCTGGCTCTCATCATTTTTGTGGTTCGAAAAAAGGAACTCTCTCCAACATGTTTCCTTTTTTAAAGGATTCCAGTCAAGGCCCACCTGGAATGGGTGGAGTCACATCTCCCTCTAATCAAAACAAACAGGTGAGTCACATCTCCATGGGAACAAATAAAAAAGCTCACAGCCAGCAATATTTAATGAGTACTGAAGAACATGACTTTTCTGGGGTCCACTACGGATTCAAACCAGCACAAATCACTAGCTATTAGGGAGATGCAAATCAAACTACAATGAGATATCGTGTCACATCTACTAGAATGGTCATTATTTTAAAAATAGAGAACTACAAGTATTGGAAACTAATGTGAAGGAATAGGAACACTTATTCACTACACATGGGAATGCAAAATGGTCTGGCCACTATGGAAGACAATTTGGCAGTTCTTCAGGAAGCTAAGTATAGAATTGCCATATGATCTGACAATACTGCTACTAGGGGTATACCCAGAAGAACTGAAAGCAAAGATTCAAATAGACATTTGCACACCGATATTCACAGTAATATTATTCACAATTGCCAAAAGATGAAAACAACCCAGATGTCCATCAACCACTGAGTGGGCAAACAAAATGTGTTTTATATATATATGACAAAATATTGTTCAGCTGTAGGAAGGAATAAAGTCCTGATGCATGCAACAACATAGATGAACCCTAAGACATTACGTTTAATGAAGTAAGCCAGACACAAAAGGACAAATATTGTATGATCTCACTGATATGAATTAATCATAATAAGGAAATTCATAAGGTTAGAAACTATAACATAGGTTACCAGGAGATAGAATAGGGGTAGAGAATGGGGAGCTGATGCTTAATTTGTGCAGAATTTCTAATTAGGTTGATTGTAAATGCTTGGAAATGGATAGAGGTGATGGTAGCACATTATTGTAAGTATAATTAACAGTGCTGAATTATGTCTGTGGATGTGATTGAAAGGGGAAGTTTTGGTTCATCAGTGTTACTAGAAGGAATGTTAGAGGTTAAAACATGGAACTGTATAATGCAGTGAACCCTGTTTTGAACAATGAACTGCGGGTAATACAAATATAAGAATATTCTTACATGAATTGTAACAAATGTGTGACACTAATACAAGGTGTTAATAATAGGATGATGTATGGGAAAATATGTCTAACATAAACTGTGGGCTATAATTAGTACTATTTTAGTATTCTTTCATCAAATGTAACAAAGAAACCACACTAATGCAAAGTGTCAACAATAGGGAGGTATATGGGAACACTATTTTTTTACATGACTTTTCTGTAAACCTTCAACTTCTCTAATTAAAAATAATAATAATGATAATTTTTTAAATGTTAAGCTAAGTGAAAGAAACCAAACACAAAGTAGTACATTTCGTATGATTCGATTGATATAAATGCAAATATAAATAAATCTAAAGAGATAGAAATAGGTTAGTGGTTCTGTAGGGCTGGAGAAGAATAGAGGAATTGGAAGGTGACTACTAAGGGTATGGGATTTTTCTTTCTGGAGTAATGAAAATGCTCTAAAACTGATTGTGGTGATGAATGCACAACCTTGTGATTATACCAAAAGCCACTGTTTGTACACTTTGCACAGATAGTGTGATGAGTGAATATATTTCAATTAAACTGCTTTTTTAAAAAACTCAGTTGACCATATTTGTGTGGCTCTTTTTCTGGGTCCTCACTTCTGTTCCACTGATCTGTATTTCTATCTCTCCACCTTGTAGCATGTTGTCTTGATTATTGTTGTTATATAGTAAGCTTTAATATTAAATAGAGTGATTTCCCCCACTTTATTCTTCTTTGACATGATTATTTTAGCTTATCTAGATCTTGCAACCTTCCATACAAATTTTAAAATAAGCTTGTCTATGTTTGCAAGAAACCCATGCTAGGATTTTGATAGGAATTGCAATAAACCTGCATATCAATATGTTTACATTATATTAGTTTATTTGGCTCAGCGGACCTTGAAATAGACCTAACCTCATCACAGGACCCTTTAAAGTGGCCAGTTTTCTCCGGCTAGTCACTGAGGAGAGAAGTAGAGCTGTTCAAAGTATGAGAAGCATTTGACAATTTGACAGGAGTGAGGTTCTCCACTGCTAAGGAGGAGCCACATGGTAAGTACCTGAGGGTGACCTGTAGGAGCTGGTCAGTCCCTCACCAACAGCTAGCAGCCTAAGTGCTCCAGCAGCAAGGAAATGAGCTATGCCAAAGCCAGCGAGCTTGGAAGATGCCCCTTAGCCACAGGTGAGAACCATTCCCTGGTGAGACCCTGAGAAAAGAATCTAATCTTGACCCACAGAAACCAATGTGATAATAAATTTATGTTGTTTTAAGTCATTAAGTTTGTGGTAATTGGCACGTAGCAATAAAAACTGATATGGATTTTGGATCTGAGAGTGAAGTTCTCCCATAACAAACACCAAAAACATGGATGTGGGAGGGAACTTCTGCTTCCAGAAAAGATGAAGTGCACTGTTTTTCTCACATCCTTCCCCTTCTGACTAAAACATGTGGGAATAACATAGCAAGCAAGCCTAGGAAACCACTGGAAGGTGGAAAGAAGCTTAGGGGGTTGGGGATGTCAGAGGGATGTGACACCAAATCCCCTGGTTTCCCTGTCACCTCACTCATATCCTGGACAGTTCACTGCAGAAGCAGACACAAGCAAACAGGCTCCAAGAAAACTGTTCTTTCCTAGACAAAGGATTGGGAAAAAGGTGACCTCACAACAGAAAACAATGCCCTTTCTTCTGCAGTCTAAAACACCAACAGAAAAACTACACTGCCCTGCACCTCTGTGTTTCAGCAGGACTGAGCCCCCATCCAGAGGAAACAGGAGGTGCCCAAAATCTAACAAAACATGTGCAAGACCTCCACTAAAAACTGCAAGGCAGTGTTGAGGGAAAATAAAGACCTAAATAAATGGAAGGCTATACCATGTCCATGGATCAGAGGACACTGTACTGTTAAAATGATCTACAGATCCACAAATGATCTACAGATATAGTGCCATCTCCATCAAAATCCCATGGTTTTGTGGGAGGAGGGAGGAAGTTGGCATATGATTCTAAGATTGATATGGAAATGCAAAGACCTAGAATAGCCATGACAATTTTGAAGTAAAATAACAAAGTGAAAGGCTTATGTTACCAGATTTCAAAGTTTACACTAAAACCACAGTAAGTAAAACAGTGGCAGAAGGATAGACAAATATATTGGCTAATGGAGCAGAAATTTTAATTCCCAGAAAATGATTCCTACACACAGTCATTTGATTTATGACAAAGGCAACACTGCAATTCAGTGGGGAAAAAATGATGTTTTCAATAAATGGTGCTAGAGCAATTAGGTAATCATATGGAGAAAAAATAGACCTTGACCATATCTACAAAAATGAAGTTGTGATAAATCATAAATCTAAATATGAAAATTTCTAGAGGAAAATATAGGAGAATTAGGTTAGGTAAAGATTTCTTAAATAGAACACATAAGGGAAATGAAACTTGGAAGTTATTACAATTAAGAACTTCTGTTCACCAAAAGGCATCAAACAGTGAAAAGACAAGCCATAAGAATTATGGCTTAGAATATATATGTATTACATAAATCCAACATAGGGCTTGTATCCAGAAATATATAAAGGCCATCTACAAATTGATATTTTAAAGGACAGTTAACATAATCAGTTGGGGTTAGGATACCCAAATCACTAATACATATATGCAAAAGTGCTCAAAATTAGTACTCATCAGAATAATGTATAGTAAATAGATAATGAGATATCACTACACCTTCAGAGAATCTAAAATTAAAAAGATGGACAACACCAAATTCTGGCAAAGATGTGGTAAACCTGAAACTCTCATATATTACTTGTGGGAAGATAAATTAGGATAACCACTTTACCCTGTGACCCAAGAATTCCAATCCTGGAGAAATTCATGGATGATCATGTGAAAGCTTTAGCAGCTATTACAAGTTTATTCATAAATGGAAAGTAACCCAATTACCCATCAACACTAGATAGACTGAATGTATAGTTTATGCCATATTTATTCAATGGAATACTATGTAGGAATTAATAAAAATGAGTTACTGCCACACCCACAATAGAGTCACTTTCAGATTCAATGATGAGTGAAACCAAACAAGAATAAGCATACACAGCTTTATTCCATTTATATGAAATATAAGGATGAGCAAACTGTTCCTTCTATATATATATCAAATATATTTGGGGGATAATCAGGGGAATGTTGACAGCATTAAAGAATCATTCATTTTCTTAGGTGTGATGATGATACTATTAATGATAAATAAAATCTGGTAAGCTCAATAGGGAGGCATCTGTACTAAACCCCATGTCAGCAAAACCAAATTCTAAGTGAATTTCTTATTCCCTATAAATGCCCAACTCAATCAGAAAACAAAATTTAAATCAGCCAATCAGCTGTCACCACCTCACTATGCTTAGCAGTTCACCAGTGAACTTCCTTGTTGCTAAGCAATGCCTATACTAACCATATCAGGTAAAGAGTCTGTATTTACCAATGAATATCTCTCCCAGTGTACTCCTTTGTTCTACCCCATCGTTCTCTTTATTAAGCAGAATTTCTCTCTACCTGTGGCAATCGGAATCTCCCCAACTCATGAATCGATTCAGTAAAACTCTCTGAGATCTAATCAAATGTTGTTAAAGTTGTTATTTTAACATTATCTTTTATCTGAAATAATTAATAACGAGGCCTCATGAGATCTGCAACCTACTCTTAAATAGTTCTCTGAGTGTACTTGAGCGCATAAACAAGTACTAAGACTATCTATTACTTTTATTATCAGAGAAAAAATAATGTTATTTCCATTTTGGAAAAAAAAATGGGAGCAAATTAAGGTTTTCTCCTAAAAATACAAGATTTATTGTTCATTTTGAAATAAATTTTTAATTACCGCATAAAAGAAAGATTGATATACTTGAATCTATTAAAATTAAGAGATAGCAAGAGAGAGAAAAGATAAACCACAGAGTGGGAGCAGATATTCACAATGGTGTGCTTCACAATTATTCATTAGGCTGTTTATTTATATCTTTTATGTATTTCTCAGTATGAGTTTGCACTCCACAACAGCAAACAAAAAGGTTAAAAAAGATATTGAAATGTAGAGAACCAGGTGGATTTTACTCAGTCGAGGGTACCCTAAGGAGATTTTTATCCTGCTTATTAAATGGGTCATTTAGTTGCAAGGAGGGGTTGCATGGTTGCCTGTGGAAACTGTTAAGAAACAAACAAACGATAAAACTAACAAGCAATCTTCTCAAAAATGCTGGGGAAGAAGAGCCGGAAGCTGAGAAGAGGTGGGGGAAGCAGCTGTGGAGCCCCTCCTGGAAAATATGAAGCATCATGAAGCCAATTAATTTTCCCTGATTGGCATGAAAATTAATTTACCTAGAATTATTCATGCTGGAGGGTTCTAATTATTCATCTCCATCAAGATACAAATTGAGTTTGGGACAGAGAGAACCTGAGGGGGACCAGAGGGAAAATGATGGGGTGTGGACAGGAGGCCTGAACTGAGGAAGAAGGTGGGGGCATGGGTGGTGATGAAGACAGAGGAATTCTGAGCTAAGTTTTGGTGGCAGCCTCCTCCAGCCCAGCGTGCCTTCAACTGAAGTCATTCTGCCCTGGAGAGAGACAATGAGAAGGAGGAGAAGAAGCCCTGTGAAACACCCATTGAGCACCAGCTGCATCATGTTTTGCAGCTGGTACTGGGAACCAAGAGGTGCTTGAGGCCGGACACTACCCTCAGATGCTCTCTCATTCAGTGCTGGTGCTGAGACAGTCACATATCAAAATAACATACCCCTTCTCACCTCCAGTGGGTATTCAATAAATGTTTAATGACTTATTATTAATCTTTTTGCAGACAGCTTAAAATAATTCAACCTCCCTATGAACAATAAAATACATTAACTTATACAAGAAATATTTATTACACACCTTCTCCAGACAAGTATGCATCAGGCGCTGGGAAGGCAGAGGTGGAAGAGTCACCACTTACACCCTTAGAGAATTCTCTGTCTGGTGCTGAGACCCATAGAGCAACACCCTTGAGGAGGCTGGGGAAGAAAACATGCCAGACCACTGCCCTGAAACTACAAAGCATTACTGGAGAACCACAAAGACCTAGTTAATGGAAATGCAGAGGACTCAAATTAACCAGGACACCTTGTAAAAAAGAAAAGGGCAGGTCGGCTTACTGTATTGACTTTCAAAACTTATTATAAAATTTTGGCAATTAAGAAAGCCTTGTATCAGTGCAAGGATAGACAAATAGTCCTATGGAAAATCCTAGAAATCCAATAAACAAACCAATAAATATATGAGCACTTGATCTGTCATGAATGTGATGCTACAGAGCAGTGGAAAAAGGATAAGCTTTGTTGTCAAATGATGCTGGGACAATGGGACAACTGTACGAAAAAGAATAAACTTGGAACTTAACCTCACACCATTCCCAAAATCAATGCTAGGTGGATTATAAACCTAAACATAAAAGGCAAAACAATAAATATTTGAGAAGGCAATCTAGGAAAATATCTTCCATGACTTCAAGGTAGAGAAAGATTTCTTCAACAGCACAAAGTAGGCACTAGACATAATGGAAAGGATTAAATTAAATTATATTAAAATGAAGTATGATTTGTGTAAAAATGCTATTAAGAGTTGAAAAGGAAGTCACAAGTGTAAGAAAATGATAAATGACAAAGGGCCTGTTGCCAGAATATGTAAATTATCCCAAACTATAAGAAGAAGCCAAAAAAAAAGAAATGTAGGCAAAAGACCTGAACAAGAACTACAAGAAAAGAAGAAAACCAATTGGCCAATAAATATATGTATATGGACTCATTCTTACTGGTAAACAAATTTCATTTCATTCTTACTAGCAAACAAATTAGAAGTGCAAATTAAGATCAAAATGGTATTTTGCCACACACCCAACTGATTGATAAAAATTTAAATCTGACAATCGGAGTGTTAGTGTGGATGTGAAGGAACAAGTTCTGCCATACATTGCTGGTCAGAATATATGACTACACCGGGGAAAATTTTAGCAATATGCAACAAATCTGAAGCTACACATACTAGCTGACCCAATAATTTCAATCCTAAATATCTGTCTGTGCCAATTTGAAAGGACTTATGTACCAAAAGCCATGCTTTAATCCTAATCAATCTTGTGGAGGCAGCCGTTTCTTAAGAACTTTGCTATCTTCAATATGTAGATTTTTTTTCCTTGTTGCCTTAATTTTAAATTGGTTTATGAAACTTACTGCACAGACACAGACTTTACGATGATTATATTGATACTTTATTTAAATATGCCTATGATTAAACTAAGATATCCATTGTTGGTGGTTCTAAGTATAGTGTTTGTTTTCTTAAATAAAAAATATGTAAAAAATTTTAAAATAAATAAAATAAAAAATAAACCCCATTCAGTATTGTATGTTGGAATCTTGATTAGACTATCTCCATGGAGGTGTGGCTCCACCCATTATAGGTGAGTCTTGATTAGTTTACTGGAATCCTTTAGAAGAGGAAACATTTTGGAGAGAGTCCCTTTCAGAGCCCCAAGAGAGCCATGGCACAGCTTCGAGAATAACAGAGTCCACTAGCCAGAGAGACCTTTGGAGATGAAGAAGGAAAACACCCTCAGGAGAACTTCAGGAAACATGAAGCCAGGAGAGAAAGCTAACAGATACCTCCATGTTTACCATGTGCTTTTCAAACTATAGAGAGAAATCCTGAACTTCATCAGCCTTTCTTGAGTAAAGGTAATCTCTTGTTGGTGCCTTAAGTTAGACATTTTTATAGACTTGCTTTAATTGGGACATTTTCTAGGCCTTAGAACTGTAAACTATGGAACTTATTAAATTCCCCTTTTTATTTTTTTATTTTTTTTTTGCATGGGCAGGCACCAGGAAGTGAACCCGGGTCTCTGGCATGGCAGGTGAGAACTCTGCCTGCTGAGCCATGGTGACCCACCCTAAATCCCCCTTTTTAAAGCCGTTCCGTTTCTGGTATATTGCATTCTGGCAGCTAGCAAACTAGAGCAGATTTTGGTACTGGAGAAGTGGAGTGCTGCTGCCATTTGCAAATATCAAACATGTTGAAATGGCTTTTTAAATGGACAGAAATGAGGTTTGTGTTGTTGCAAACTGGAAAGAAGGTGACCCTTGCTTTAAAATGGCAGATAATCTGGCAAAATTGACTAGTGGCTTTGGCCGGAAGGCAGATTTTAGAAGCCATGAACTTGGATATTTAACAGAAGAGATCTCCAAATTAAATGTGGAGAGTACAGCCTGGTTTCTCCTTGCAGCTTATTGTGAAATGTGACAGGAAAGAGATAAGCTGAGAACTGAATTATTGGGTACAAAGAAACCAGAAATTGATGTTCTGGAAAATTCTGGACTTCCAGGGAATGATGCCCCACATGAGGATTTGGCCAGATGTGGAACCAGTCAGCCATTTCAAAGAAAGGCAGGATTGGAGATGGAGTTGTCCAGGAAGGATTTGTGGACCTCTGTATGTCTGATGCCCACGATCCACGTTTACTACATAGAAAGTCAATGAGAGTGTTGCAGGATCTGTATAAACAGAACCGCTGCCAGTCTGGACTGAGAGGGACAGAAAAGTTACACACTGGAGGAAAAATAACTTCAGAGGCAGAACTATGGAAGTTAAAGTCTGGAGTCAAGAAGCCTCAGGCCAGGAGAGCACACCCACCCAAGCATGTGGACAGGGTGAGTTCACCCCAAAGGCAGAGGATGTGTTTTCCACCTGGTTGCAGTGGAAAAGTCCTGCTGCCTCAGGCCTTGGAGAGGGTGCAGCACATTCTTTGGGGATCGGAGAGAACCTGGCTGCCACCATATGGAGGGGTTGAGCATGCACCCCAGAGATGGCTGAGAGCCCAGGTGTAGCACCGATGCTTGGAGAGGGTAGAGCCGAGAAAAAGGTGGTCTCCCCAGTGTCCCCCAAGGTTACATTCTGAGAGAAACAGGCCACTGCATAGGCCCTTGGAAAGGGAGGGTTGCCACTTTCTAAAGCCCCAAAGATAAATGACTCTTAGACTTTGAAATCTGATGGATGTTGCCTTGCAGGTTTTTGAATCCCTTGGTCCAGTGACTCCTGTGTTCCTTCTGATTTCTCCCTATGGAAATGGAAACATGTATCCTATGGCTGTTCCTCCTTTGTATGTTGGCAGCAAATAACTTGTTCTGAGTGTTATAGGTCCAGAGCCAGAGGAGAATTTTGCCTTAAGACTGACAATGCCTGTAGCTGACTCTGATGAGATTTTGTACTGGTTTTAACCTTGTATTGTATTTGTATTGATACTGAAATGGTTTAAGGATTTCTGATATTGTGATGGAGTGAATATATTTTGTACATGGGAAAAACATGTCTTTTTTAAGGTCTAGAGGGTGGAATGTGCACTTTGAAAGGATTTATGTACCTTAGAAAAGCCATGTTTTAATCCTAATCAATCTTGTGGAGGCAGCCGTTTCTTTAAACCCTATTCAGTACTGTATGTTGGAAACTTGATTAGACTATCTCCATGGAGGTGTGACTCCACCCATTCCAGGTGGGTCTTGATTAGTTTACCGGAATTCTTTAAAAGAGGAAACATTTTGGAGAGTCCCTTTCAGAGCCACAAGAGAGCCACAGCACAGTTTTGAGAATCACAGAGTCCACCAGCCAGAGACCTTTGGAGATGCAGAAGGAAAATGCCCCTGGGAGAGCTTCATGAAACAAGAAGCCAGGTGAGAAAACTAGCAGACACCACCATATTCTCCATGTGCTTTTCAAGTTGAGAGAGAAATTCTGAACTTCATCGTCCTTTCTTGTTGGTAACCTCTTGTTGGTGCCCTAATTTGGTAATTTTTATAGACTTGCTTTAATTGGGACATTTTCTAGGCCTTAGAACTGTAAACTAGGAACTTATTAAATTCAACTTTTTAAAAGCCATTCCATTTCCAGTATATTGTATCTGGCAGCAAGCAAACTAGAACAATATCCCACAGAAAAACTTTCTTATATGCATTAGGAAAGATTATGTGCACTAGGAAAATATCAAAATGGCCCAAAACTGGCACAATTAAAATGTCCACCAATAATAGAAATCATAAACTGAGGTATATGCATAAAATGCAATACTACAAAGCAAAGAAAATTAACAAATTACAGTTCTACATATATAGAACACAGATGAATCTTCAAAACATAATGTTAGATAGAAAGGGCTCAGGCACAACAGAATATACACTGTGTAATTCCAATATAAAGTTCAGTGACAGTAAATTTAAATTATACAGTTTAGGGACTGTTGACAAAAAAATAACAAACTAATCTGTAAAGCAACAAAAAACATTTATTTGGGGTCCTAAAATTGCAGATTCAGGCAGCAACCCAAACTGTGTCCCATCTTGGGAATTCCAAGTATGGGTTTTTAAAGAAAAAGATTACCTAAATTGTTTGTAAAGAATTATGATTGGTGGCTCTTCAAGGTTTTCCAACTATCTTTCAAGTTAGACAATTTACTGATTTTTTATCTGGTGGTTGGTTCCATGATGGCCTTAGAAACACCGTTGCTTTTTTTCTGTATATCCAGGCAGTTGGTGATATCTGGCTGAGGTGTGCATAAAAGTAACCTCCTAAATGGCTTCTAGATTCCATTTTAATTCATTAGGCTGTAATAACTCCATTCTGTTTTATCTCTTTTCCAAGATATGTAATTAGGCAGCAAAAGAAACAAACAAAAATCAATCAAAAGAATAGAATAAAAGTCAAGATGGAGGTTACCATGGATGGAAGGGAGAGGGTCTGATTGGGGAAGGTTATGGGGAGACTTCTAGGATGCTGGTAAGTCTCATTTCCTCATTGGTGCAGTTAAACAGGGTTTTCTTTACCACAAATTGTTAAACATACATTCTCTACATATTGTTCTCTGTGTTAGCTATAGTTATCAGTAAAAAAAAGTTATACACATTTAAATTCTTACATTGTGCCATAAAAACAAAATACTTAACAGTGGGGGAGGGTTGAAACAGTAGATTATAAGAGTGAATTGGTAAAATGGAAACAAAAGAGGGAAAAATAACCCAGAACACAAAACTGAGAGATAAAGAGATGGAAAAATATGAAAGAGATGGAAATCAGAGTAGAAAGGACTAATTTATATCCATTCAGGGTTCCAGAGCAAGATAGTGGACATAAAGTTGGAGGGAAGATATTCAAGGGGATCATGGTGTGGGAACCCAGGGCCTGGGTATTTCCCTAAGATTCTGTGAAACTCAAGCACACAGCAGCCTGTGTGACCTCAGGCAGTTAATCAAAGTTTATCCAGCCTCCCTAGGGAGGAAAGAACATGCAGATGGTCAATGTACAACCTGCATGCTCCCAGGAGCTTTAAATGTTACTGTTACCTACCAAGCAAGTCTTTCTCTTTACCAAAGTTATCACACTCAATGGAATGGCTTTGCTCAGGCCTCTGTAACTGGCCCTGCTAATTCTCACCAAATTGCAGGGTGCTACTTCCACACTCTTAACTGCCATCTTTGGAGCTTTTTTATTTCTCCTATATATAACCCCCCTTTATAAAGTTCATGTCTCTGTCTGCTTCTGATATTTTCTTTAGTCTTTCAGCTAGAAAAGCTCTGTTGGGTCAAGACCATTGGTGAGCCAGCCAGAGACTAGAGAAACTCCAGACTCTGACAGCATGGATTCCAAGAAAGACTCCCTAGGGGGAGTCTTGGGATGACCTGCAACATTCATATGGGGAAGAGTGGCTGACCTCCTGGATGAATGGCGCCACTGAGGGAGAATGGGGATGCCCAGAACTCCCTAACTGGACTGTTAGTCACCCTGCAGTAGGCTGCAGGACAATTAGGATTTCATAAGAAAGAGGAAAACCATCAAGCTGCCACAACCATTGCATAGGCCCTGATAGGGGCTGTGCATTCAGCTCCAGAAAAGGCCCTGACAGCCAAAGGCATGGTTTGCCACCTATAAGAGGAATTTAAGTTAGAAAGAGACATACAGATAGCCCAAGCAGACTTAAAAGATGCATTAAATAGAAGGCTATGCCATATAGATGAAAGCTCAGAAATATTGGCATGCCAGTATGCTAGGGTGAGAGGGCACAAGCTGCCCATGAGGTGAGTTAGACATGGGACTCTGCTGACTTCTCTTCAGATGATTATGAGTCCCAGTCTGACTGAGATATTCAAAAATGAAGAAAGTAGTCTTGTTCATCCTCTAGTCCATCAAAAGTTTGTCACAACAGAATCAACAGCATTATCCTCAGATGGGAGGAAGTTGTACTGTCACTTCTGCTGCTCCAGCAGCACCTGCTGACCAAAAAGTGTTAGTCACAATGAGGGATTATACCACCTTTGAATTACACAAAATTGGAAATCAGTACAGACAAAAACCTAAAGAGGTTTTACCAAATTGGCAGCTGTGCCTGTAAGACACTGATGGGGAGGGACTATTACTTTCAGGACCTGAAATAAACAAAGTTAGCATCTCTCCCTACTCACCCCTCTCTTCACTGACCTATGTATTCCCTGGCTTCTCAGCCTGAGTCTAGTTCATTACTAAACTGGCTCCTGGTTCAATGTAGAGAACATACCCTAAGCCACCCCTCATTAGAATATGCTTAGTGAACTATAGGAAATCTAGGAATTAAGTAAAGGGGGTTAGTCGTTAGTCTACTTAATGAACTAAAAGGGCTAGAAATGAAACATGCCATTTATACTGTTAACTTTGTTGGATCAGGCAACAAAACTTTTACTATAGGCATAAAAGTTGCCATTCTATATAGCCCTCCAAATCAGTAGTATGGATCATTAGTGCCCATCCTTTGCCCACTACTTGGGCAGCCCATCTCCAAGGCTGTCCAAATAGTAGCAGATTTAGGAGAATCCAAATTTCCTAAATGTAGGAGTCAAAGCTACAAGCTGTGTCCCAAGAGGCCATGACTGTCCAAACTGCATCAGACAAATAAATGTGGACTGACCTAATAGCTGTCAGCACTAAAAAGGAAGATATTGATAAACAGCCAAATGCTGTGCTAGAAAGATGGTAGAATAAATTACACAAAGAACAGAGATACACTAAACTTGAAACTGGGAGGGGAAATGAATTCAGGCCAGAAAATCTGACCCTTACAATATATAAAGCCCTCCACTCCTGTCAAGGAGGCTTGGCAAGCCCCTTTTTCCCTCGCATAAGAGATGAGTAAAGATCTCCAAATAAGGGCTATATAATGGGACCCTGGGGATCAGAGACCATCTATTGAGTTAACTATTTTTGGCCCTTGACTAATGAGCATAGAGCTTTAACATTAGTACACAGTGCAGTGGAATGCACTGTAATACATGGAAAACAGCCATATGCAGAGGGCCTACATTAACCATTGCCAGGTGTGCTGATTTGAAGATGTTATGTACCCCAGGAAAGCCATGTTATTTTTACTAATCCAATCTTGTGGGGGGATACTTTGATTAGAATGTTTCCTGGAGATGTGATACACCCAATTATGGGCTCTACTTTTTTATTAAAAGGAGATGTGACTTCACCCATTCAATATGGGTCTTAATTAGTTTACTTGAGTCTTAAGAGAACTCATAGAGAGGGAACAAGCTCAAAGCCAACATAGACACAGACATTTGTAGATACTCAGAATGCTGACAGAGACATTTGGAGATCAAGACAGAAATGTTCCAGGTACCAAGCAAGAACTCACAGAAATAGCCAGAACCTGAAGAGAAGAATACTCCAGCTCTGGGAAATGCTAAGATAAGAGATGAAACCCAGATATTTAACTCGGAGCAGCTATGTAGGGACCACAGACATTTAGAAAGGAAACCAGCCACTAGAATCAGAAGCTGGAAACAGCAGAACTGGGAACAAAGATCAACTGATGCTGGTCATGTGCCTTCCAATGTGACAGATGTTGGCCTTCCTTCAGAGTCAAGGAATTGTTCACTGAATGCCTTAGTTTAGATATTTCTATGGTCTTAGAACTATAAACTGTAACTTCATAAATCCCCTTTATAAAATCTATTCCATTTCTGGTATATTACATTCTGGCAGCTATAGAAAACTAAAACAGATTTTGGGACCAGAGAAGTTGATTGAAGCAGATTGCAAATACCAAATATGGCTTTTTAAATGGATAAGTGGAAGGTTCTGGAAGAATTGTGATATCCTCTATAGAAAAGGCCTGGAAGGCTTTGAAGACATTATTGGCAGAAATGTGGGTTTTAAAGATAAGTCCAATAAGGACTTAAACAGAAATGAGGAATGTGTTATTGCAAATTGGAAGGAAGGAGATCCTTGTTTGAAAGTGGCAGAGAATTTGACAAAATTGAATACTGCTGTGGGATAGAAGGCAGAATTTGAAAGCAATGACCTGAGATACTTAGCCAAAGAGATATCCAAACTAAACATGGAAAATTCAACCTGGTTTCTCCTTACAGCTTATAATAAAACACCACAAGAAAGGGATAAGCTGATAGCTGAACTCTTGGGTACAAAGAAACCAGAAATTGATGGTCTGGAAAATTCTGGACTTCCAGAAAAGGAGACCCCAACAGCAAGTGCCCCACATGAGGATTTAACCAAACATGGAAAAAGTCAGCCATTTCAGAAAAAGCCGGTACTGGGAATGGTGTTATCTAAACAGGATGTGAGTAAAGTCCTATTGTCTGATGGCTTTGATTCCTGTTTGCTACATGGAAAACCAGCAAATTTTTGTGAGATCTGTATAAATAGAATCACTGCCAGTCTGGACTAAAAGGGACAGAAAAGGGACAGGTTGAAGGGGAATTTACTTCAAAGGAAGAGCCATGAAAGTTAAGGTCAGAAACCAAGGAATCTCAGGCCAGGAGAGCAAATGCACACATACATGTAGAAAGAGAATTTCATCCTGGAGGGAAAGGGCAGGTCTTCTGCCTCAATGTTCAGGAAGAGTTTGGGGGGCTGGCCTTGGAGAGGATAGGGTGCATAAACCATGGATTGGAGCGAGTCTCACTGTGAACCAATTGTTCTGAGGAGGTTGAGCATGTGCCCCAGAGATTAGAGCCCTGGTGCTGCCCCAATGCTTGAAGAGGGTGGAGCTGAGAGAAAGGTGATTTCCCCAATGCCCTCAATGCTGCAACCCTCATCCCAATATTTTGAGACAACAGAGCTGCTGTGTGAGCCGTGGAAAATGATAGGCCTGCCACTCTCTAAAGCACCGATGATAAATGGCTCAGACTTTGAAACTGAATGGAGTATGCCCTGCAGGTTTTCAGAACTGTTTTGGCCTGGTGAACCCTGTTTTGTTTTTTATCTCTCCCTATGGCAATGGTAACATGTATCCTATGACTGTTCCTCTTTTTTTATATTGTCAGATAACTTGTTCTGAGTTTCACAGGTCAACAGCCAGAGGAAAATTTTGCCTTAGGACAGACCATGACAGTAACTGACTTTGATGAGATTTTGTACTGTTTCTGACTTTGTATTGCATTTGTTTTGTTACTGAAATTGTTTAAGACTTTTGTGATACTGTGATGGAATAAACATATCTTTTGGAGTTGAGAGGGTGGAATGTGCTGAAGATGTTATGTACTCCAGAAAAGCCATGATCTTTCTTCTAATCCAATTTTGTTGGGGAAGACCTATAATTTAAGGAAGAAATGTTAATGTTTTCACAGAGACATGACATACCCAATTTTGAGTTGGACTTTATGATTGGATGGGGATGTGATTCCACCCATTGAAGATGGGTTTTAATTAATTTACTGGAATCTTTAAGAGAGCTTAAAGGTGAGGAGAAAAGCTTAGATACAGACATTTGGAGATGCTTGGGGTGCCAACAATGAGAGCAGATGCTTAGACATGCATGTTTGGAGATGCAGAGCCCAGTAGACATCACCATGTGCCACTCCATGAGATACCAAGCAAGCCAAAACCGAGAGTTTTGGGTTGGAGGAGCTAAGTAAAAGCCCACAGATGCTTAGAGAGGAAGATATTGGAATCAGAAGTACAAAGCAACAGAACTGGAAAAGGCCAGCATACACCAGCCACATGCCTTCCCATGTGACATACATTAGTCTTTCTTTGGCATCAAGGCATCTTTATCTGGATACCTTAGTTTGGATGTTTCTGTGGCCTTATTGTTAACTTGTGTAATAGGGTTCTCTAGAGAAAAAGAACCAACAGGAGAAAACTGTATATATGAGATTTATAAAGATGTCTCACACAACCATGGGAATGGAAGAGTCAAAATCTTTAATGCAGGCTGTGAAGCTGGTAATTCCAATGAAGTGTCTGGATGAACTCCACAAGAGAGTCTTGTTGGCTGAAGAAGCAGTGGAGAAGTCTTTCTTCTTCCTTAAAAGTCTTCAACTGATTGAATTATCTCATTGTGGGAGGCACACCCTAGCTGATCACAGAGTTAATCAGCCACAGATTCAATCAACTGACTGATAATTTAATACATCAGCCTTCTGGTTTATCAACCAATAACAAAATATCCTCACAACAATGATCAGGCCAGTGCTTACCTGACCAGAGAACTGGGCATCATCATTTGGCCAAGTTGGCACCAGAACCTAACAACCACAATCCACCCCTTGTCAACTTGGCAGCTATACACATCACCTTGAAACATGCTTAATTTCCAAATAGAACACAAGAACAGACATATATTTCATCTAAAAATACTCAACTGTCCTGCATATAAAGGGAACACACTACATCTCTCCATAATAGGGTGTAAGTCCTTAGGTATCATCCACTGTTAAATCTCATATCCTATGATTCAAATACTATAACATGAACAATACAGCTTACATTATATAATAAGAGGAAAACAAAATATTTGCTTATGTACAAATGCAAACATACCATAACAAAATAAGGAGGAAATATTCATACAAACACAGTCCTCGTTTCTGTAACTGGTCACATGATAATAGTTCATATTTATCACTACCTTCTTCTATTATCCATTCCATGTTCTCTTTACCCTCAGCAAGCACTTCAGCTGGCCATGGCTCTTTGCCAGTGGAGTGAACCAAACCTTCATTCCTGAAGTTTCTGGACCATTAATAGTCTTGTCTGGACAGATTCATTGCCCTTTTCCATTTACTTTAATCACAGGGCATGGTAGTACTAAGAGACATCCTAGGGGATCGCCTGTATTCTAGGAAAACTCTTTTTTATCTCCATTGTGTAGTTGCAGTCCTCTTTTCCCTTGATAGTCAGTATCAATCACACCAGACAGAACAGTAATTCCTTTCATGCCTGTTGATTCACTGGCATGAGAAAACCAAAACGGCCAGGTGGTAGTCTTAACTTCCAGTTCAATGGAATCATTGCTTTGTCTTCTGGTAGAAGCACTCTTCCATTGGAACTAAGACCTGTAGACCAGCAAAGCTTAAGATTTCAGAGACAGAAAGCAAAAATTTTCCTAGTGGATCACTAGGGGTGATAGTGAGTGGTGCCACTCCCATTTCCACCCCTTGGTTCTTGGACCAGTGAATCCTGGCTATGGGAGAAACAGCACCACGCAGTGGACACCACTGATTCAGAGCATACACAGCCTCCTAAAGAACACTTTTCCAACCCTGCAAGGTATTGACACCTAGTTGACACTATAATTGGGTCTTCAATTATAGTGTCCACCATTCTATTAACCCAGCTCCCTCTGGATGATGGGGAACCTGGTAAGATCAGAGAATTCCATGAGCATGTGCTCATTCCCACACTTCATTTGCTATGAAGTGGGTTCCTTGATCAGAAGCGATGCTGTGTGGAATACCATGATGGTGGATAAGGCATTCCATAAGTCCACAGATGGTAGGTTTTGTGGAAGCACTGCATGCAGGGAAGGTAAGCCCATATCCAGAGTGTGTATCTATTCCAGTTAGAACAAATCACTTCCCCTTCCATGATGGAAGTGGTCCAATGTAATCAAACTGCCACCAGGTAGCAAGCTGATTACCTTGAGGAATAGTGCCATATTGGGGACTGAGTGTGGGTCTCTGCTGCTGGAAGATTGGGCACTCAACAGTGGTTGTAACCAGGTCAGCCTTGGTGAATAAAAGTCCATGTTGCTGAGCCCATGCATAACCTCCATCCCTACCACCATGCCCACTTTGTCCATGAGCCCACTGGGCAATGGAAGGAGTGGCTGAGAAAAGAGGATGATTTGTATCCACTGGACAGGTCATCTTATCCACTTGATTATTAAAACCTTCCTCTGCTGAAATCACTCTCTGAGGAGCATTCACATGGGACACAAATATCTTCATGTTCTTTGCCCACTCAGAAATGTCTACCCACATACTCTTCCCCAGACCTCTTTGTCACCAATTTTTCAATAATGCTCCTTCCAAGTCCCTGACCAAAGTCCCAGCCAAATCATTAACAGCAGCCCATGAGTCAGTATTCAAACACACTTCTGGCCAGTTCTCCTTCCAAGCAAAATAAACAACCAGATTCACTGCTCAAAGTTCTGCCCACTGGGAGGATTTCCCCTTACCACTGTCCATTAAGGACATCCCAAATGGGGTTGTAGTGCTGTGGTTCTCCACTTCCAAGTGGTCCCTACATATCATACAAACCCATCTGTAAACCAGGTTTAACATTTCTCTTCCTCAGTCAACTGACTGTAAGGAACTCTACAATAGGCCATAGCTCTGGTCTGAGAAAAAAAAGGTAATGTGGCAGGAGTAGGTGCCATGGGCATTTGGACCACTTCCTCATGTAGCTTACTTGTGCAGTCAGGTCCTGCTTGAGCCCTATCTCTAATATACTATTTTCATTTTATGATGGAGTGCTGCTGTACATTCACAACTTAATGGCTTGGTGGACAGACAACGCCCAGCTCATGATAAGCAACTCATGTTTCATGGTAACATGGTGGCCCATAGTTAAGCATTCAGTCTCTACTATGGTCCAGTAGCAAGCTAAAAACTATTTCTCAAAAGGATAATAGTTATCTGCAGTGGATAATAAGGCTTTGCTCCAAAATCCTAAGAACCTGTATTGTGATTCTCCTATAGGGCCCTACCAAAGCCTCGAGACAGCATCCCTATTTGCCACTGACACCTCCAGCACCATTGGATCTGCTGGATCATATGGCCCAAGTGGCAGAGCAGCTCGCACAGCAGCCTGGACATGTTGCAGAGCCACCTCTCATTCCAGTCCCCACTTCAAACTAGCAGCTTTTCTGGTCACTTGGTAAATGGGCTGGAGTAGTATACCTGAATGAGAAATATGTTGTCTCCAAAATCCAAAAAGGCCAACTAGGTGTTGTGCCTTTTTTTGTTGTTGGTCATAAAGGGGCCACATGCAACAGCTTATCATTTACCTTAGAAGGGATGTCTCAACAAGCTCCACACCATTGGACACCTAGAAAGTAGGTCTTACTAAATAGGTCCAATCAGCAAGATATCATCAATATAACGCACCTGCATGATATCTTGTGGGAGGGAGAAACAATCAAGGTCCCTGTGGATAAGATTGTGACATAGGGCTGGAGAGTTTATATACCCTTGTGACAGAACTGTGAAGGTATATGGCTGGCCTTGCTAGCTGAATGCAAACTGTTTCTGGTGGTTCTTACCGATGGCTATTCATAAAAAAGCATTTGCCAGATCAATAGCTACATACCAAGTGCCAGGTGGTGTGTTGATTTGCTCAAGCAATGATACCACATCTGGAACAGCAGCTGTGATTGGAGTTACCACCTGGTTAAATTTATGACAATTCACTGTCATCCTCCAAGACCCACCTGTTTTCTGTACAGGCCAAATAGGAGAGTTGAATGGGAATTTGGTGGAAATGGCCACCACTGCATCCTTCAACTCCTTAAGAGTGGCACTAATTTCTGCAATCTCTCCAGGAACATGGTATTGCTTCTGATTCACCATTTTGTTAGGAAGGGGCAGTTCTAGTGGCTTCCACTTGGCCTTTCCTACTATAGTAGCCCTCACTCCATGAGTCAGAGAACCAAAGTGGGGATTCTGCCAGATTCTGAGTATGTCTATTCTAATTATGCATTCTGGAACTGGAGAAATGACCACAGTGGACTCACTCTAAGAAAAATCTGAGCTAAAACTCCATTGATCGCCTGACCTCCATAAGCCCATACTCTGACTGGTGGACCAGAGTAATGTTTTGGGTCTCCTGAAATTAGTGTCACTTCTGAGCCAGTGCCTAATAATCCCTGAAATACCGGATCATTTCCTTTTCTCCAATGCAGTCACCCTGGTAAAAGACCAAGAGGTCTCCTTGGGGAAGGCTTGGAGGAAGTTTAACAGTTTAAATTTTGAATAGTGTACAAAGGTCCTGCCCCATGGGTACCCAGTTTTCCCCTCATTCAAGGCAGGAAGCGGGGGTCTGGGTCTGTAAACTGGCTCAAGTCTGGGAATTGATTAAGGGGCCATAACTCTCTGTTTTTGTAATTCAAGTTAGACTTCCATTCACCTAACCTAGAATTCTTCTGCTTAAACAGCTCAAACAAGAATTTAATAGACTGTCCATCTATTTTACTTCTAGGTATCCCATGGTCTACTAGCCAATGCCACAAGTTTCTGTGAATCAGATTATTTTGACTGCAGCTTTGAGTCTGCCATGCCCACTTTGTCTAGGTGATTAACTGTTGCCACATGGCTTCTGCCAACTTAGGATCCAATCATCCCCATTCTGTTGAAGGATTCCAGCTCAGTGACTATAGGTCCCACAGTAATATCTGACCTACAGAATAGGGCAACTACACAGCTCCTCAGGTATGATGGAGCTAGCCTCACTAATTTATTTCTCAAGTTTCTAGTGAAAGATTTGTCCTCTGGGCATTCCTGGGGTGTGTGAGCAGGTCCTCCATGATAAATCCACTCTAACTTTCCAATCTCTTTAAGCCTATGGATCCCTTCATCTACATTATACCAGGTTAGTTCTGCCATTTTGACCTCAGGTAGTATTGGCCACCTTTTGATCCATGTTTCAGTCAACCATCCAAACAAAGTATTAATGCCTTTTCAAACCCCCCGAGCTTGAATGCAGACTCTCTGCTTAGTGGGCCTATATCAATAAATATAGCTTGATCCAACTTTACATATTCTTTCCACCATAATCCCACAACCTTAATATCCATTCCCAAACATATTCCCCTGTTTTCTTTCTATATAGAGTGAAAAACTCATGCAGTCCTTTTGGAGTATAGCATACTTCCTCATGGGTCACTCTTTGTACCTCACCTTTTAAGGCCTGTAGGGACTTTAGTCTAGTTATAAGTCTTGAAGAAAAGAGGGATGGGGGTAGGGTCATGAAAAAGAAACAAAAGTATCTTTCAAACCAATTACTTCAGGCATTCCATTGGAGTTTTATCTGCTGAAACAGGATTAGTCACTCAGACAGAGGAGTGAAGGCTGTTTCACCAGGGGAAGTGGTTACAGGGTTAGCAGGCACTAAAGGGTTAATTTCCTTAGGTGGAGGTTGGATGGCAGACTCCTCTGGGCTGTTTCCTCAAGGCAGGCTGGAAGTCAGGAAACTCTTTCCTCAGGGCAGTCCATTACAAGTCTATCTAGCAAAAGCTCAGCAGATTCCAGGGATTCCATCTCCCCATTGCCATCATCATCAAGCCATATAACCCATCCCACATTTCAGGATCCCAATATTTTCCAATCAAAGTCCTTATTTTAACAGCAGACATCCTACAAGGTTGAGATTTTAGTTTACATTGTAAATATGCTACTCACACAATGAGGCCCTGTGTCTGGTTTTCAGATATTTCAAGTCTGCAACCACAGGAAATAAGATTTTCTTTCAGGGCAAACATGGAAGCTTTTACATCATTCATATGGCACTTAAGTTGAAAATTTGAAGCCTTCAGCCCATCTCTTTCCCTCATCACTGTATCTAGCATATCTAACAACAACCAACCAGCATCATTATACCTCTTAATTCCACAAAACTCATAAAGGTGTCAAAAACACTCCCACCCAGAGCCTTGTCTCATCTAAGGGTACAATTAGTGGAATATAGTGGTGATATTTTGAAAATCTCTCTTGCCATCTCACCCCATGGACTGTCAGTGTCATCTTGATTATTGGAGACAGAGCCATTAGATTCAGTGCCTCTGAATCTAATCAGAGTAGAAAACCAATTGTAAAAACTGATTTTTAAGATTCTATTTTTCAAGAACCACTTTCAATCCCACTTCTAGGGTTCTCCAACAGGAGATACCTGTAATATGAGATTTATAAAGGTGCCTCATGCAAAAGTTTTCAACTGATTAGATTTCCTCATTGGTGGGAGATGGGCGCAGATGTAATCAGCTGTAGATGCAATCAACTGACAGATGATTTAATACACCAACCTTCTAGTTTATCAACCAGCTACAAAATATTCTTGCAGCAATGGCCATGTCAGTGCTTGCCTGACCAGACAACTGGGCATCATCACTTGGCCAAGGTGACATCAGAACCTAACTATTACAACTTATAACTTAACAAATCCCCTTTATAAAAGCTATTCCATTTCTGCTATATGGCTATATGGCATTCTGGCAGCTTTAGCAGACTAAAAGAGGTGAGAAACATAATTTTTAACTGGGCACCTTATATCCCAAGTTTAATTGGGTTGTGGTACTAAAGATAAGGGGCAGAATGGATGTTGCCTCTTCTCACTTTCTCTGATGTGTTCTCACAAACTTGACTTTGAAGTGATCCAAAACAGAGACCCAGAGTGAGCCACCTGTAATTGCTTTTGCTAGAGTGAGTGCTCACCCTATCACAGTGTCATAGGTTCATTGTGTCAATTTGGCCAAGTGGTGGTACCTGTTTGTCTAGTTGGGCAAGTACTGGCCTGTCTGTTGCAATGAGGACATTTCATAGAATTAAATCATGATCACGTCAGCTGCATCCACAGCTGATTCCATTTGTAATCAGCCAAGGGGAGTGTCTTCTGCAATGAGTGATGCTTAATCTAATCACTGGAAGCCTTTTAAGGAGGATTCAGAAGAGACAGGTTCTCTTCCTGCTTCAGCCAGCGAGCCTCCCCTGTGGAGTTCATCCAGACCCTCCATCGGAATCGTTGGCTTCACAGCCTGCCCTGTGGATTTTGGACTCTGTGTTCCCTTGGTTACGTGAGATACTTTTATAAATTTTATATTTGTGAGTGTTTCTGTTGATTCTGTTTCTCTAGAGAACCCTGACTAATACACACAGAGAGCTCAATGTAATGTGTGTGAGAAAGTCTGGGACCTTCTTTCCTTCCTCTACTAGTGCTATCACACCTAACGGTCTGTTTAAGGTTTAGAGGCAGCTGGCCTATCAACATTGCAATGTTCCAATTTGCAGGACATTTGGCCAACTTATATTTCAGGCTGTGGGCAGAAAAGCATTCTCTCAGTACAAACATAATACCTTCTTAGCTGCTTGCAGACTGGCTATCTCTAGTCTGAATTTCTTCTTCTTTTTTCTGGACATTACTGAAAGCAGTAACAAGTAACTATTGCATACCAACATTCTAAGTTTGTCCTACTGTTTTAGCTTCCTCAACTGCTCAAGCCAATTTCGTGCACTGGATTGGCTTAAACAATGGGAATTTATTAGCTTATGGTTTTGAGGCTAAGAGAAAGTGTCATCAAGGCAAAATTTTCTTCCCAAAGACTGTGGTGTTCTAGGAGTGGCTGCCAGTGATCCTTGGTCTTCAGCTCCACTCTCACATGGCAATGCACATGGCAGCCTCTCCTGTACTCTCCCTTCTCTTCCAGGTTCTGTTGATCTTCAGCCCTTGTTTCTTGTGGCTTTCTCTCTCTGTGTCTGTCTGATGAATTTCATTCTGCTCATAAAGGACTCCAATAATAGGATTAAGACCCATCCTGATTGAGTTGAGCCACACCTTAGCTGGAGTAACCTTATCAAAAAGTCCTCATTATAATGAGTTCACACCCACAGAAGTGGATTAAGTTTAAGCACATGTTTCTCTGGGTGCATACAGCTCCAAACCATCATATCTACCATTTCACTAACTCTGCGTATGACTCATAGCCTTCAGTTTCTCCACAAGACCTCCTGCCTGCATGTTCCACCACTGCATATGATAAGGGGCATCAGCTTTCTCTGCTGCAATATGTGTGCTTTCAATATTACAAGCCCAAACACTCCCACCCTTGGGTTCTGTTATCTGCAGCACCTACATTTAAATTCAATTTAAAAATAGATGTGAAAGGGCATCTCATAATAATAATTCACCAAGAAGATATAACAATCCTCACTTAACAGCACAGTCATAACTATATAAAGCAAAAAATTGGCAGACATATAAGGAGAAATGAGCAGTCACGAAGATTAAAACAGTTACAATGTAGAATAATAAAACAATACAATAAACAAATTTGACCTAATGGATACACTTATATAAATCACCTTTTAACCCCAAATCAAAGAATATACATTCTTTTCCAAACCTGATCATTTTGAAGACCAATAAGGGGAGTGGAGGCAGCAAGAGAAGGGGGAGTAAGTCCAGAATAAACAACATTGGCTGGGAAAGGAAAAGGGACATAATTACAGAGATAATAGAAACAACTTTTAAATCATGAGAAACTATGAACAACATAATATCAAAAAACTCAAATCTGGTATAATGGACAAATTCCCCAGAAAAATATGAATTACTAAAACTGACTCAAAGTGAGATTTAAAACCTGAGTGATTTCTTTAACTATGAAAGACATTGAATTTGTATTTAAAATTCTATCTATGAAATAAACTGTCTAGACAGTTTTATTAGTGAGATCTTCTACTTTCATTTTTTAAGAATAGAAATCTGTGCATACAGACTGAAAAATAACAATATAAGAAAGGAAAATTATAACCAATCTCCCTTCTGAACATGAATACAAAAGTGCAATGAACAAGCAAACAGTTCAGGAATAAGTATGCCTATTAGTTTGCTTCAAATTCAGATACATGCACATGCATGCGTGCATATATGATAAAAGGGAAAAGTAGCAAAATAATCTCAGTAAATGCAGAAAAATCTTTTAATAAAATTCAACACTCATTTATGAATTAAGAAAAAGTATTTAGAAAACTAGAAATAAAAAGAAACTTCTTACCATGGTTAAGCTCATATTCAAAAACCTACAGCAAATGTTCTCAATATCATAACATTAGATGGATTCCCTTTACTATCCTGGAGCGAGAAAAAGATGCTTGCCCTCATATCTGAGTGTGTGTTCAATGCCACCTTTTCTCTAATTTAACATTGTCCTAGAGCTCCGAGCTGCCAAAATAGTATAAGAAAAATAAATAAGAAATGTAATGATTGAAAAGGATGGGGGGAAATCACTATTTGTAGATAATGGTTTGCAGATTTCTGAAGGAAATCTACCGATATATATTGGAACTGATGTCAGGGTTCAAGAGGGTTGCTGGAACATTCCTATCCTACAACAATCAATAGAAAATTGAATTATAGAAAAGACAACTTTTAAAGTAGCAAGAAAGCAATAGGTGCTTGGGAATAAATCAATGACGTATGTGCAAAGGCTTTGCAGTTAATCTCAAAACTTTATTAAAAGAAAAAGATCTAAATAAATGGAGGGAAAAAGCACACTCATGTATGGGAAGACTCAGAATCATAGAATATAGCAACTCTCTCTCAAATTTGTCAATTCACTGCAGTTCCAACTAAAATCCCAAATGATCTTAGATGCAAATTATTATTTGCTACATGAGCCATTTATTTAATTATCCTATTCTCCCCATTTCTTTTTCATTTTGAGTTTCTGGCTCACTTTTTTTTCCCTGTTAACTAAAGGAGCTCTAGTTTTTAGCCTTGGAACCACAGGCCATTATAAAATGCTGATTAAATGATGAATGGATGAAGCTTGGCAGCATCATGTGGAGTGAAATAGCCAGACAGAAAAGGACAAATGTTGTATGATCTCACTTGTATGAAATAATTAGAATATGCAAATTCATAGAGTCAGAAACTAGAATACAGGATACCAGGGGCTGGGGTGGAGAAAGGGGAATCAATTGGTACAGAGCTTCTATTGAGGGGATTTAAAAGTTTTGGTCATTAGTGATGGTGACGGTAGCACAATATTGTGAATGCAGTTAACACCACCAAGTTTTATATTTGAAAGTGGTTAAAATGGGAATTTTTAGATTACATATATGTGACCCAAGTAAAAAATTGTTAAAACCCATAAAACTGTACAACGCAATGATGCAAACTATGGACTATTAATAGTATAACTATAAAGATATGCTTCCTTGACTGTAGGAAACGTACAACACCAGTGTGAAAAGTTAATAATAGGCAAAACTCTTGTGTGGTGGTATATGAGAATGCTGTACTTTCTGCATGACTATTTCATACACCTACAACTACTCTAATAAAAGGGAAAGAATGGGGCAGGCCACGGTGGCTCAGCAGGCAAGAATGCTTGCCTGCCATGCCAGAGGACCCGGGTTTGATTCCCAGGGCCTGCCCATGTAAAAAACAAAAAAAAAAGGGGGGGAAAGAATTCTGGTGAAAGAAATCTCAATATGATAAAGAAGAAAAGTTTGCCTCTTCTCCAAAAGGTTGCAAAAAAGCATCATTCATCTTAAAATTCAGATGGTAAAGGGCCACCCATAACCAAACTATTTTTAAATAAGAGGAGAGAGGAAGTGGGTTTCTGCCTATCATATATGAAGGCCTTATAAATCAAACCATGCAAATTATAATAGCATACTACATGCAAAGTACAAAAGACTCAGGAAGACCTGGCTATGTCTGTTCAAATGCTACCTTTTGGCATGATGACTTCTTTCATAATTCTCCATCTCCTTACCTGCTTTAATTTTCTTCATTGCACATCATTGCCTTATTAATCAAATATCTATAGGTTCATATAGGTTTTTTGTCTCTCTCTTCTTGAGTATACAGAGTATTAGCAGAGATAAAAGGATATTTTGTGATAACCAAAAACAATTCTTCAAGAAAACAAAACAATCTTAAATTTATATGCACCTAATAACAGAGCATCAAAATATATGAAGCAAAAACTGACAGAATAAAGGGAAAAATACAATAATCCAAAATCCTATTAGTAGATTTTCACACTCTTCTTTCAGTAATGGATAGAACTACTAGAACAAATATCAATAAGGATATAGAAGACTAAATAACACAGTCAACCAATTTAACCCAGAGTGTCCCTACTTCTGCATTATTGACATTTTGGGTTCAATAATTGAGGAATGACTTGTGTACCATAGGATATTTAGCAGCATCCCTGACTTCTGCTCACTAGATACGTGCCCAGTTGTGACAACAAAGTTATCTCCACACGTTGCCAAATAACCCTTGGTTCAGAATCACTGACTTTCCTAATTGATAATTATAGAAAACTATAACCAACAACTGCAAAACAAATATTCTCTTGAAGTGCACATGGAACTTTCACCAAAACAGATCAAATGTCTCAAAAGATTGCAAAGATTGAAATTAAGCAAAATACATTCTCCATCCAAAATAGAATGAAATATGTAAATTATATATCTGGGACATCTCCAAATCACTCATGAGTCAAAGAAGAAATCACAGGAGAAATTAGAAAATATTTTACATTCAATAATAAAATATCAATATTTATGGAATGCAGGTCAAGTTATACTTGCACTAGAAACTAAAAAGATTTCAAATCAGAAACTAAATTTCTACCTTAAGAAGCTAGGAAAAGAAGTGCAAATTAAACACAAGATAAATAGACAAAAGGAAATGATAAATATAAATAATAATAATAATAATAATAATAAAACCAAAAGAAACAGAAGGAAATAACCAACAGAAAAAAAGCAATGAAACCAAAAATTGATTCATTGAAAAGATTAAGAAAATCAATAAACTTCTAGATAGATTGATCAGAACAGAGAAGAAAAAAATGCAAATTATCAACATTTAGTTTCCTAGGCTGCTCAAGCAAATGGGTTGGCTTAAACCGTGAAAATTTATTAGCTTGTGGTTTCGAAGCTAAGAGAAAGTCCAAATCAAGGCACCATGAAGTTGATGCTTTCTCCCCAAAAGCTCTGGGCCACACCTTCTTAACCAAAGTAATCTCACCAAATTTATGATGGGTTCATACCCACAGGAATGGATTAAATCTAAGAATGTTTTTTCTGAGGTACTTATAGCTTCAAACCACTACAATTAGGAATAAAAGCATGGACACCACTATAGCTGCATTAAAAAGATAATAAAGAAATACTGTGAAAAAATTCATTCCAATAAACTTGACAACTTGGATTAAATGGTAAATTCCTTAAAAGACACAAATCACTATAACTGATCAAGAAGAAATATAAATACCCTATGTAAGTTTTAACAAAAAGATTTCTAATTTTAAATGTTCCCAAAAACAGAACTCCAAACTCAGATAATTTCCATGGCAAATTATATCAAAACATCTAAAAACTGTTTTAAAAAATAGAGGGTAAGGAAACATTTCCTGTCGGGGATTGAATCATGTCCACCACAAAAGTCGTGTTCAGTTTTCAACCCTTGGTTCCATGGGTGTAAACCAATTTGTAAATAAAATCCATTTGTGAAGATGTTTATTTGTCAAGGTGTGCCCAAACTGAATGACAGTGGGGCTTAATCCAATAAGGATTGATCATTATGTCTTCTTGTTGAATTGACCACTTTATCTGTATATGATGGCCTTCTTTGTCCCTTGTAACTGTCTTCTATTCTCTCAGAAAGAGAAGCCATAGGGAATAGTCAAAGGCTGCAAGTCAACTGAACCTGGAAGAGAAATAAGGTGCTGGAATGTGCATTTCCATGAGGTGGAAAAGCCAAAGAACACCAAAGGTTGCCAGCCAGCCAGAAGATACCACAACCCTGAGAAGCAAGCCTAACTGGCAAGACTTTCTTTCAAAAATGAGGGAGAGATTAAGGCATTAGCAGAAAAATAAAAGCTGAGGGAGTTCATTACCACTGGACCTGCCCTACAGACAATCCTAAGGAGAGTTCTTTAGACAGAAATGAAGGGGTAGACAGTGGATCAAAACAGCATGAAGAAATAAAGTGCTCTGATAACGATAACTATTGCATAATTGTGAATGCCAGTATAATTGTATTATATTTGTTGGTATAAAACTCTACTTCTTACTTCTTACAGGTGCTAAAATGCAAATGCATAAAAAATAATGATTAATCTATGGTTTTAGGCATGATGCACAAAGATATTATTTGTAACAAGTTCTTTAGAAAGGGTGAAGAATAGAGGGTATAGGAACATTTTATAGGTCATTGAAGTTAAGTTGGTAACAACTTAAAAATGATTGTTAGATATTTAGGGTGGTAAATTTTAACTCCATAGTAACCACAAAAAAATATGTGAAAAAATGTTCCACAATGTGGAATAATACAGAAATATCAAATAACTATGAAAATAAGTGTTAATGGAAGAAATGATGTTGAAAAAAAGTACAAAACTTGCAAAGACTAAATAGCAAAATGGGAGAAAAAAGTCCTGCATTACCAGTAGTTACTTTAAATACAAATGGATTTCAGTCAAAAGATACACATTGGCAGAATGAATAAAAAGCACAACCCAACTATTTGCTGTTTACAAGAGACTCACCAGAAAGTCAAAGGCATAAGCTGGTTGAAAGTGAAAGGGTGGAAAACATATATACCATCCAAGTGGTAACCAAAAGAAAGCTTGAGTACCTATACTGATATCAGATAAAATAGACTTAAATGAAACACAATTACAAGGGACAAAGAAGGTCATTATATACAGATAAAGCAGTCAATTCAACAAGAAGACAAATATATATGCACCTAGCAGCCGAGCCTCAAAATGCATGAAGCAAATGCTGACAGATTTGAAGAGAGAACTAGATGGTTCTACATTAATAGATGGAGACTTTAATACACCATTTTCAATAATGGATAGAAAATCTAGACAGAAGAGCAATAAGGAAATAGAAGACTTGAACTATACTTCAAGCCAACTAGATCTAACAGACATATATAGAACACATCACCCAAAAGCAGCAGAATACACATTGTTCTGCAATGCGCATGGATCATTCTCCAGAGTAGACCATGTTAGGTCACAAGAAAGCCTCAATAAATTAACAAATAATGAAATCTTTATCTGTCTCTTCTCTCACCACATGGAATGAAACTAGAAATCAATAACAGAGAAAAATGGAAAATTCATAAATGTGGAAATTAAACAAAATACCCTTAAATAACCAATGGGTCAAAGAAGAAATCACAATGGCTATTAGGAAATATCTTGAAGTGAATGAAAATGAAAACACAATATACCAAAATGTATGGGAGAGAGCAAAGACAGTGCTAAGAGGGAAATTTATAGCTCTAAGCACCTATATTAAAAAAGAGGAAATATCTCAGATCAGAGACCTAATCTTGCAACTGGAGATCTAGAAAATGAAGACCAAACTAAACCTGAAGTGAACAGAAGGAAGGAAATAACAAAGATTACAGTGGACACAAAGAAAATAGAGAAAAAAATAGAATCAACAAAACCAAAAATTGGTTTTGGTTTATTAACTAAAATTAATAAACCTTGAACCAGACTGACAAAGAAAAAAGAGATAGGACATAAATTACTAAAATTAGAAATGAAAAAGAGAAACATAAACTACTGATCCCATATAAGTAATGAACAATCTAAAGAATAAATCAAGAAAAATATTCCATTTGTAATACCAACTGAAAGAATCAAATATCTAGGAATATATCTAACCAAGAATGCAAAAGACTTATAAACAGAAAACTACAAAACATTGTTAAAATAAATCAAAGATGACCTAAATAAATGGAAGGACATTCTGCATTCATGATTGGAAGACTAAATATCATTAAGATGTCAATTTTACCCAAAGCATTTCACAAGTTCAGTGCAACCCTAATCAAAATTCCAACAGCTTGCTTTGCACAAATGGAAAAGCCAATTATCAAATTTATATAAAAGGAAGGTGAGGGCCCCTAAATAGCCAAAGCCAACTGAAAAAGAAGAGTGAAGTTGGGGAACTCACACTTTCCAATCTTAAAACTTATTACAGGGCCACAGTAATCAAAACAGCGTGGTACTGGCACAAGGACTGACATATAGACCAAAGGAACCAAATTGAGAGTTCAAAAATCATCCTTTACATTTATAGTCAACTAATTTTTTACAAGTTTGCCAAGTCTGCTCAATTGGGAAAGAATAGCCCCTTCAACAAATGGTTCTGGGAAAACTGGATGTCTATATGCAAAAGAATGAAGGTGGACCCTTACTATATACCATATAAATACAAATCAACTCAAAGTGGATTAAAGACCTAAATAAAAGAGTCAGAAATGTAAAATTCATAGGAAAAAAACATAGGGAAGTTCCTTCAGGACCTTGTGTTAGGCAATGGTCTCTTAGACTTTTACATCCAAAGCACAATCAACAAAAGAAAAAATAGATAAATGGGACCTCATCAGAATTAAATAGTTCTGTACTTCAAAGGACTTCATCATGAAAGTAAAAAGGCAACCTACAGAATGGGAAAAATATTTGGAGGCCACATATCCAATGAGGACTTAATATCCAAAACATATAAGGAAATCCTACAACTCAACAACAATAAAACAAAACAACCCAATTAAAATATGGACGAAAGACTTGAACAGACACTGCTCCAAAGAAGGTATAGAAATGGCCAAAAAGTACATGAAAAGATGTTTGACATCATTAGCCATTAGGGAAATGCAAATCAAAACCACAATGAGATACCATTTCACCCCCATTAGAATGGCTACTATTAAAAAAAAAAAAAGAAAGAACATTACAAATGTTGGAGAAGATGTGGAAAAATAGGAACACTTATTCATTGTTGATGGGAAGATAAAATGGGGCAGCC
This sequence comes from Myrmecophaga tridactyla, assembly GCA_004026745.1. Lineage (NCBI taxonomy): Eukaryota > Metazoa > Chordata > Mammalia > Pilosa > Myrmecophagidae > Myrmecophaga > Myrmecophaga tridactyla. The sequence goes on along the minus strand of PVIY010006436.1, from coordinate 25,855 downwards.
ACTGTGGAAGACAATTTGGCAATTCCTCAGAAAGTTGAGATAGAATTACATGACCCAGAAATCTCACTTCTAAGTATATACCCAAAATATTTGAAAGCAGCAACCAACAGATATTTGCACACTGATGTTCACAGCAGCATTATTCACAATTACTGAAAGATGGCAGCAACCCACGTGTCCACCATCAGCCAAGGAATGGGTCAACAAGATGCATTATATTCAATGGAATGTTTTTTGGCTGTAAAAAGAAATGAATTCTGATGCATGCAACAATGTGGATGAATGTTGAAGACACCATGTTGAGTGAAATAAACCAGACACAAAAGGACAAATATTAAATGAGATCACTGATATGAAATTAATTACAGTAAGAAATTCATAGTGTCAGAAACTAGAATATAGTTACTATGGGCCAGGATAGGGGTAGGGAATAAGGAGTTAATACTTGATGTACAGGTTTCCTATTTGGGACAATGGAAAAGTTCTGGTAATGTATGGTGGTGATGATAGCACAACGTTGTATGTAATTAACAGCACTGAAATATATATTTAAGTGTAATTAAAAGGGGGAAATTTGGGTTTGTATAGGTGTTACTAGAATAATTTTTTTAAATATATAGGACTTATTTTTAAAATATAAGTACAATACAGTGAGCCCTAACTTAAACCATAGACTATAATTAATAATGTAATTATAAAAATGTTCTTTCATCATCTGCAACAAATGTACCACACTAATGCAAGGTGTTAATAATAGAGTGGTATATAGGACCTATAGGCATGGTTTTTCTGTAAACCTGCAACTTTTCTAATAAAAAAAAAGTAGATTAAACCTAGAACTGACCTGAGATCAAATCCAGCTTTCCACTGACTAGCTGTCTGTCCCTGGATGAGTCTAGTAACTACGTAGAATTTCAATTTATTTCTCAGTAAAGCAGGAACACAGTATGATCCTCATGCTGGTTTGGAAAAACTAAATGAGATCAACCCTGTGAAGAGTTATCTGTCTTATTCTCTTGGTACTGGTGCACAGAGCCTTCCTTTTCATCTCAAGGTGTGGGAGAAACAGCCAAGGGCTACAGGGGTGGAAAGGGGATTCATCTGCTGATCATCCCTATGGAAAGAGCAGGGGACAAGGGTAGAACTGAGTGTTCTGCTATTTGAAGGCTGCATCATTGGAAATGCTGAATACTTTGACCCAGGCTGGACTGCTGACATTAGCTACAGATACTGCGAATCCACCTTTGCTAAACTACGACCAGCATGAGCCCCCAGACCCATCCAAGCACCCTTCCATGAGCGTTTTCAATGAGACCAAGTGTTCACTGCTGTGTTCCCAAGAAGAATATTTCTGGGATGTAGCTGGGAACTGGGGGGGGGAGGGGCTCACTGGTGCCCCCCACCAAAGATGCACTCACACACACAACCAAGATGAAGGAAAACAACTTTAAACTTGGATCCAGGACAGTGGTTCTCGAAGTGTGTCCCAGGACCAGCAGCATCAGTATCACCTGTACATTTATTAGAAATGCAATTTTTCAGTCCCCCACCTCAGACCGCGTGTGCCTGGCAATCTGTTTTAATAAGCCCTCTGGGTGGTTTGGACGCACACCAAAGTCTGAGAACCACTGATTCAGGAGAATGGAAAGAGAAAAAGACTTGTCACTGGGGGACATAAACTCCCAGACACGGACCATGAGAAGGGATCAGAAGCAAACAATCAGGACAGCAAACCTGCATGGCCCCAGTCCTGGGCTGCACTTGTCCTGTATAGTCCCTCTGTGCACCAGCAAGATGTGGACATTGTTTGTTCCTGCAGACAGAACACCCAGGGGATAGGTTGGGATCATCACAGAGAACAGGGGCACAGAGATGCCAGAGCGCACTGCAGAGCCTGCCCAGCTGCCTGACCCTGGAACAGAGTGCCTCCCTTCCTACTGAATGGGGACCGTGACAGCTGGGGGTGCTCTCCATGGCCCCTTCACTGTGTAGGTAATAGGTTTTGGCTTTTTACTTGTTTGCTTGTTTTCAAAAGCTATTCTGTTCTCACTTCACCATGCTACTTTGGATGTGCTGGGATGAACAAATCTTCTACTCTTGGGGAATTCTAACATACGGCATTTCATCTAGAGCTGGTGGATTGGCTTCTCCATGTCCAGGGATCTGGAGCAGGATGCAGAAACTGATGATGCCTCAGCACTGCCTCACTTTAGAGAAGAGACAACCATGTCTCCCATGGGCTTTGAAAGCCAATGATGGGAAAGGGTGGGTAGATCCATGGACATGACAGTTTCCTCTTCCACATTCATTTTACCCTTCTTGACTGATCTTCATTCAGATATCCACATTCCTAACCACGTACTTCAAGGGAAGCTGACCTGCTCCTCAGTTCCAGGGTTGGGGCCCAACTGGTATAAAGATAACCCAACCATTGTCTTCAGCAACTGGTTCAGGAAAGCAGTCCTAGACAAGACACAGCATCCACACCATGGGGGACAGACATATCATCCAAGGATTAGCTAGGGATGTCTGGGAAATGTTTTCTTGCTCTTAAGAAAGCCACTGGAATTCACCTTTCTCTCGCCTGCATTGAAATTTCACCCCTCTCCTGGATCAATCCCATCAGCAAACAAACCTACTATTATTTCTCTCTTTAAAAAAAAATGTTTCTTAATCCCTTCTCTCTGCTGTCTATTCTTCATCCCTCCATTCCCTTTGCAGAAAAACTCAGAATTGTCACTATTGTCCCATTCTCTCTTAAACCTGCTGCAGTTGGTATTCTCTCCCCACCACTGCACCCAAGCTGCTTTTGTCAAGATCACACACTTGGTGTGGCCAAATCTAATCTCATTCCTCCTCCTTGGAGCAGGTCACCCCTCCTCTTTTGTGTACTCCCTTCACGGGCCTTCAGAACAACGTGCTCTTGAGTGGTCCACCTGCCCCTTGGCTTCTCTCCTCCCTAACTCTTCTTGGTGAAGACCCAGGACTTGGTGTGAGCAGTTCTCACCATCTGCACATTCTCTCTAAGTTTTATCTAGTCTGTGGCTCTAAAGACCACCCATATGCCCACAACTCTCGAATTTAGAGCTCCATCCCAGACACCTTCTTGCACTCCCAGCCCACCAAACACCAGACTTTTCTACATCTCCCATGCGAGCCATGAGATGGCAAATCATCCCTAACACATCCACCACTGAGCTCTACCCATCACAGTGACTACAACTCCATCCTCCCAGGTGTCAGAATAAAGCGTGAGGTCAGCCTCCACCCCTTTTCCTCTCACATTTCACTTCTGATCCTAGAGGAAATTCTGTAGGCTCCAACTTCCAAATGTGTCCTGAATCTTTCTATTTTCCAGACTCGCTCTCTACCCCCCCCCCCCATTGCTATCACATGGCCCAAGTCTGGAGTCTGTCACAGCCTCCTAATTGGCTTCCATGTTGCTCTGGCTACCAAAGGGCATTCTGCTCAAAATCCTGCAGAGTAAGTTCCCAAGTCTGCATTACTTCTACTAGCACTTGCTTCCAGTTCCCTCTACCAAACTACTCCAGCCCTGCACTCCCAGATCCCTTACTGCCCTGGGAATACCCTAGACACATGCTTACCTCTGAGTTTATGCTCTGGCTGCTCCCCTTGCCTCTTATGCTCCCACTGCCTGTTATACTCCCTCCAGAAAACTTCTCCATGTGGGTTACCTTGATAGCCCTATCTAATCCTGCACCACCCCTACACAGCATTCCCATCCTGGGTTAGTGTCATCGGGCTGCTGTAACAAAGCACCACAAACCGGGTGGCTTAAAACAACAGAAATTTATCATCTCACAGTTCTGGAGGCTAGAAATCTGAAATCAAAGTTTCAGGAAAGCCATGCTCTCTCTGAAATCTGTAGGGTTCTTATGGTGGCTTACCAGCAACCCATGGCATATTTTGTCTTTGTGGCATAATTCGATCTCTGCCATTGCTACATGGCCTTCTCTATGTCTGTCCGTCCAATTCCTTCCCCCCCCTTCTTATAAGGACACTGGTCTTACTGGATTAGGACCATTATCTTAACTAAAAATATCTTCAAAGGTCCTATTTCCAAATAGAATCACATTTGCAGAACCTTGGGTTAGAACTTGAACATATCTTTTTGGAGGACATAATCCAATCCATAACACATCCCTGTCATCTTCTTCAACTATGGCATTTATACTTTCTACATAACTGTGAGGCTCATTATGGTTACCACTGAATGTCTATCTCCTTCTAGAATGTGAGCTTTGTAGGGAAGGCACACTAGTCCTGTTCTGTTCATTGGTTCAATCTCAGCCCCTAGAACAACATCTGATACACAGTAGACACTTAATAAGTAGTTGCTGGCTGGATGGCTGGCTGGCTGGCTGGCCGGCTGGATGAATGGATGGATGGGTGGATGGATGGATAGGTAGATGAATAGGTAGATGAGTGGATAGATGGATGGGTGGATAGGTAAATGGATGGTGTTTGGTTTTGCTAAATGCTGCCAGAATGCAATATACTAGAAATGGAATGGCTTTTAAGTTTACAGTTCAAAGGCCATAAAAATGTCCAAACTAAGGCATCCTGAGAAGTGTACATTGACTCAAGAAAAGCCAGTGTCTGCCACGTGGGAAGGCACATGGCTGGTGTCTGCTGGTCTTTGTTCCTGGTTCTCTTGCTTCCAGCTTCTGATTCTGGTGGCTTCCTCTCTAAGCATCTGTGGACCTTCATGTAGGTCCTCTGGTACACAACCCTGACTTCCATCTTTAGCTTAGCATCTCATGGAAAGACATGTAGCAATGTCTTCCGGGCTCTGGTTCCTGTCTTAGGACAGGAACTGCAGGCCTGGAGTGGGCCAGGCTGGGTATCAGATCATGCAACTATGGTGGATAGGAAAGGAAGGCCAGGAAGAGTCTCCCTGCTGGACAGAGAGGCTCCAGTGCCGAAATAGTACAGACCAGGACACTCTGAGGGCAGCGTGGTGAGCGGGGCTTTGCTGTCCAGTGTGGAATCTACCTTCAAAAACAAAGCTTGCAACCATTTCGTCTGGCTTGTCTGGAAACTTCTATTAATCTTATGGTTTAGTAAAATACTTTTGTTATTCTGCTTTGCCTTTGCACAGTTTATCTTACTGTGTTTATTTCCTTTTTCCAATGTGACAACCATATTTAAAAGTTAAAACTCAGATGGAACATTCCATTTTGATCTTTACCATCTGACATAGTAAAAGGTGAGTGGCAGGTTTTGCCAGTTTCTTTTCATTGATGCGAATTCGTGTGAAGGGATTACTGATTGGAGTCTTTATTAATTGGCCCTGGGAATACATAGACATCAGTATCTATATTTCTTTCCTCCTAGACATTCGAAGTCAATATGCTTACAATGTATGGTTATACATTGGTATCTTGCCACAATGTTTGAAAATTATTGCACAGGAGAGTCACAGCAAAGAAGCAGATGTGACCGATGTATAGAATTTCCACATGGCCACACTTGTGTCTAGCACTGGGCTTTGACCTTTTTCTTAGTTCTCAGTTGAAAACTTCATCTGTGGCTGCTGGTGTGTTTATCAAGAAACACTAATGCAATTATCATTTGGAGTTTGCTGAGATGTGATGAGCAGATCTCAAGCAACTAGCTTGCTTAAGTGTCAGCAGAAAGGGTTTCTTTTTTGAGAAATCCTCAAATCCTCAGTTAATGATTCTTGCCCTCATCCTTACAGGATTTGCTAGGGGAGCTCTTTTTACTCTTTAATCTGATATTCAGTAATTTTTTTCTTCATTGACAGTTTCTCCCTTCCCCAACAAAACTATTCTTTCCCAACCCTCTCCTTGTCTGATTGCTGATTCTTGTTATTTTTAAGTCATAAAGGCAGCAAGTCATAGGTATTTGTTAACACACAGATTGGAACCTTTGTCTCTTGCAGTTTAAGGTAATAGATATTGTAGCCCATTTGAGTTTTCCCCATGCTTATTCTCCTAACTTCAGGAGTTTCTTCAGAATGTAGTATACTCTGTTGTGCTCCTGTGTAAAATGAAGAATTATCTATTAAATGACTTTCAACATATAAAAGCAACAGAGGTGGGTGCAGTTCTGAATGAGCAGGAACCACTGTGTGTCTTCCCACTTTCCCCCAAGTCCTTCATGCCCCTGGGGTCCTCAGTCAGGGTATGAAGCCAGTTGGCCAAGTTCCAGCCTCCTGTCCTTGGTGGTGGACAATGGTGGACAAGTCTTGGAAGCCCCTTGTATGTTCCTAAGATGCTCAAATGGAAATGACCCATTGCCCAGCATGGCCACCCCTGAACCCTACCTTCTATTGGCTTTCTTCCTTCCCTATCTCACTCCCCTACTTCCCTTCAGGACCACCCTCATATAAAATCCCTGCATCCATGCCCCTGTCTTGGGGTTTGCAGAGGCCAGCCCTGCCATGGTGGGCATGGGAATGTGGTAGTTTGGAGCTGTGTACTCTAGAAAAGCATATTCTTAAACTTAATCCATTCCTGTGGGTGTGGACCTATTTTACATAGGCTCTCTCCAAGAAGTTTCTTCAGTTAAGGAGTTGTCCAAATGTATCAGATTGGGCTGGAATCCTTTGTAAGCAAAGTGAAAGCCAGACAGAGAGAGGGCCAAGGGAAGCAAGAAACTGAAGGGCAATGGAACCCAGAAGAGAAGGGAGAGGCCAGGAGAGGCCGCCATGTGCATTGGCATGTGACAGAGGAGCCCAGGACCAAAGACCACCAGCAGCCAGCCCCAGAACACCAGTCTTCGGGAAGAAAGCATCTTCTTGGTGACACTGATTTGGACTTCTAGACTCAAAACCGCGAGTCAATAAATTCCCATTGTTTAAGCCAACCCATTGCATGGTATTTACTTTAGGGATGAGGAAACTAAAACAGGTAGCCTGGTGGGGTGGCCTGACACCCTCATGCGGCCAGCACAGGAAGGAGGTTGAAGGTGAGTGGTCAGTTTTGTGGCCCTCTCTGGGCCAGGGAAGGTGGAGAAGGGCTTCTTGGGGCCAAAGAAGGGCTCTTAGGAGCACCAAAGTCAGTTCTTGGGATTAGCCACAAACCTAGGCGGGGTTGTCTCCATCACCTCCCAGCAAAGCCAAGCAGGAGAAGGGGAGAATGTGCAGCATGCCCAGGAGGGGTCAATGTAGGGAGCAGGGCCAGGAAGAGTGAGGCCCCACAGACTAGAGAGCTACATAACCGCCAGGTTAGATAACCCCCAGGTGGTGTTCTAATGAACCCCCACAACATGGACCTTTTGGCAGATAAAGTGACCTCATCTTCAGGACTGCTTCATAGTCCAGGGAGTTGCCTCAGGCCAAAGGCACTTTTTAGAGGAGTGAGGGGCTAGCATCCTCCCTGCCCAGCACCAGCCCCCTCCCTGTGGCCTTCCCCTGAGGTCTTTCACAGAAAGATCCCCGTGTGTGTCAGCACAGGCTCTGAACCTCTTGCCCTTGGGGGAAGTGTCCCCAAGAGAGGAGGCCTGCAGGGAATAAAACACCACCATTGACCCTCTTTGTCAGGGCCGTACAGAATCCACTGCCAGCCTTGGACCTGAGGAAAGTACCAAGCAGGGATTTTCATTCTCGAAGGAAGGGATGCAGGAGAACAGCTCACTACCTCTCCAAGGGGATGTCTTTGTCTCTGGGGATGCCATCACAAAGAACCACACACTGGCACTAAGATAACAGGAGTGCATTGTCTCCTAATTCTGGAGGCCAGAAGTCCAAGACCAAGGAGTCGGCCTGGCCACACTCAGTCTGAAGTCTGTAGGGGAAAGCCTGTCCACACCCCTCTCCCTGCTCTTAGCCTACTCTGCCTCCATTGACATGTTGTCCCCTCCTCTCTGCCTATCTCTGTGTCCAGTTCCCCTTCTCGTAAGGACATCAGTCATATTGGCTTAGAGCCCACTAATCCAGGGTGGGATTAATTAATCACATTTTCAAAGACCCTATTTCCAAATAAGGTCCTGCTCATGGGACTGGGATCTGAACTCAAGCATGTCTCTTCTGAGATACAATTCACTCTGTAACTCAGGGCTGAGGAAGGAATGAACACCCGCTCTATGTGTATGCCCATGCTCTGCACCACAGCCATCCTACAGGCTCCTTCTGCACTCCCTGTTTCTCTCTGGAGCTGGGCTTTCCAGAGACTTGGCTCAGAGTGGCTACCCTTGAGCAGGTGATGGCTAGAGCTCCTGAAGATCTTCACTCTCCTCAGTGCTCTCCTCACTGCCATCAATTTTCTTGCATGGCGCTGAGCAAGTGCTGGACCTCCCACCTCTGCCCATCAGTGTTCTTTGCCTGGAGTGTCCCCTGCCCTGTTCTGTCTCTTCCCTTTTCATCATCCATCCCTAAAGGACAGAGTCTTCTCTCCTGTCCCCACTCTGCCTGCCCAAGTGGGAATCTTACCTAGCTGTTGCTTATTTCTACACTTTGAGCCATGCAATGGGATGGTCCATTCTTGGCCCCTTATGAGAAACACTTTCAGTCACTATGGAAAGGCAGCCCCTGTGGGGTTTCAGGTCTATATCCCCCTTGTGGCAGATTTGATGCAAAAAAAAAAAAATCCTGGATGAACAAAATATTAAAATTATAAACAAAGACAGGATCAATATTACTGATTTTTTCTTTTGCTTCAGACTCCAATACCAATATATGATTCAGCACTGACCTCGTCTTTATGTAAAATTTTGATATATTTCTTATTATGGAAATTTTGCATTAATTTTCAAAATATTGTATTAAAATATTATATTACATTGATTTACTGAGTATTTTTGGTGCCCTTTTACATTTCACACCTAGGGGAAATTAAGAAAATTTAGGGAGAGGTGACAAGACCAGAGAAAGAAAATGAGAAAGAGAGACAGAGTGGCAAAGGCAGAGAAGAGTGGAGAAGATGAAGAGATTAAAGAGAACAAGAAAGGGCCTGGGTCAGAGCTGTGGTGGTGGGAATTCATGCAAATGACATCCCCTACACCCCACGCCTCACCCCACCCCACCCCACTGATTCAGTCTTTGTCCCTGTTTGGAAGGTGTTAGCTTCAAAGAACTAATATTTGTAATCTGCAGACTAAAGTGCACAATTTAGCAGCTTCAATAATAAATCCACTGTTTGTTTTGGATTATCTAAGGAGTTGAAATCATCTCTGTGGGTACCTAAGATCCATTTACAAACACATTTCCCTGCCTCTGTGAATGGCTGCTTTAGTCGCTTACACTACTATGATTATCTGTGAGAGCAAAAGCCAAGGTATAGTGGAAGATGGTCCTCCATACATAGAGTGACCAGTGTCCTAGAGTCCCAGCTCACACCTGTTTCCCAGTGTAATTATAAATAGCATATACTGTCACTCTCAAAGTGGCCCAGTTTGGATGTATAGTTCCATGCATAGCAGCTGAATGAGTTGTGTGAGCCTCAAGGCAATCCCTTGGGGCAGGCAGAACAAGTAGGATTATCACTCCTTTATAGAAAAGGAAACCGAGGGTTAGGGAGTTATGGCCCTGCCTAAGATATTAGACTAACTAGATGGAGGAACTGGGATTTTAAGATTGGAACGCCTCTGAAACCCATGCACTTTCTACCACACCATGCAACTACCACCTAGATTCAAGGAACAAGTTAGAGCTAATAGATTTCAAAATCAGGTCAGTACTGTCACAAATATTAATCCACAAATCCACCCCAAGGCATCCATGGTTCCTGGGTTTTGCAAAGCAGAGAGGGAAGGTGACTGGCAGCCAAATGCACCAGTTTAGTTTGTCAAAACCTGATGCTCCCATTAACGAGGCCCTCCTGTATTCAAAATGATGGATTTGTGAGAGTCAACCTAGGGCAAACTCTCTCTTTTACTGAGGTCTGTATTCTCAAGGCTGGTACTAAATCCATGGCAAAATCTATTTTCCTCTATAGAACTAGAGTCAGAATGGAGAATGAGACAAACTATGGCAGGAGAGGTAGGCAAAGGTCAGAGCACATTAAGCCCAAATTTAATTTTTAATCCTAAGAGCAATGGAGAGCTGCTGAAGAACTGTGAAAAGAGGGAGGAGTGATCTAAGGAGAGCCATGTTTTTGGAAGATGATGAGGATTGAAGTGAATCAGAAGTATATTTAGATGGGTAATAGAGGCAACCCTGGGCAGACATGGTTAGGATTGGCCCTGGAAGAGAGAGGAGAGGAGAAAGAGGAAGAGGGTCAAAAATGACTCTTGGATTCTGGATAGAAAATGGTGCCTTTCCCTGGAAGAGGAACAGATTTGGGGGTCCAAAACATGCATTTTGTTTTGAATGGGTGGGCCAGATATGAGGAGCCTTTGAGAAATCCATGGTAGAGGTCACAGAAGCAGCTTTATATTAAGTTTGAAGCTCAAAGGAAAGAAGTGGACTGGAGAATGGAAAAAGGAGAATCATCAGCAGTTCATGGTCACTGCATTGTATAGCAGCACCCAGAGCGCACCCAGGATGACAGCTTCTGCCCAGGGATGGCACTGGAGTCCGAGCTCAGGCTTTTCCCAAAATACAAGTGGCCCAGGGAATTGCTCTATTGCTTGGAACCTAAAGAAATTATTACCTACCAAAATAATCTCCTTCCTTCCTACTAACTTCTTCAAATGTTCCATTCCTTTCTACGTGTTCACATCAATGAGGGACCAAAGAACCTTGGTTATACAGACCATCACTGCTCTCACACCCCAGCTGTCTAGACTTCTCTAGCCCTAGTTCTCTGCTCTTGGAAACTCTAACACCTGAGCAATCTTCTTCAAAGTGCTCCAGGTGAATGTGAGGAGTGAAGGAAACTCCCAAGGAACAGCACACTCAGCACCTCTCTGGAAGGAGCTTCAAACCTGAGGATACTCTGAGGTTGGCATCAGTTCATTCAATACTCACTCTACCTGAGAGACCAGCTTATTCTCATTTTACAGACAAGGGATAAAGGTGCCAAGAAGTCAAAGAATCTTCCCAGTGGCACCACATGCAAGGGCAGAGCTCAGACTTGAGGCAAGAATCCCTGAATGACTCATGGTGACTCACCCAGTGATATGGTCCAGGTTGGCCATTAGGACACAAAGTAAGAAATTCAAAAAGTTAGACCTTTGGTTTTAGACACCCATTTCCCATTTACAATTTTTTTTTGAGGAATTCTTACCCTAAATGTTATAAACACTTCATCCAGGTATGCAGACTATTCTTATTATCCAAATATTACTGGCATCGAAAATAACATCTACTAAAGCATAAACTAAAATTCACAGTAAATAGTGGGGAGAAAACCTCTATGTAGACTTTAAAATAAAACTGAAAATTATAAAATTAGCATTATTTTATCTTACATTTATTAAAATCTGATTTATAGCTATAATAATGCCCTGTTTCTTTTTTTCTGATTTTACTTTTTATTATAAAAAAAAAGTGAATGGTATAAAAAGATCCATTACCTTGCATTTGCCATATTTACTGTTTTTGTATGGATAAAGTATTTTAAAGTAAATTATAGACACAGAACATTTCAATATTTCACCTTTTAAAATGGCATTTACCTACATAAACACAATGCCATGATCACACCTAAGAAAATCAGCAAAAAAATCCCTAATATCCCCTAATACTCAGTCCACATTTAAATCTCCCCCTATTATCCCCCAAATGTCTTTTAGACTCAGTTTGTTCAAACCAGGATCCAATCTGGAACCTTTATTGAAAGCCCTTCTGTTGAACCAAGATGGCAGCATAAGATGCTCTAGGCTGCCATATTCCCACAGAATCTTTGAACCAGCAAAAACCGGCAGAACCATTTTCCTCAAAACTCCAGAACACAGTTTAGAAATCGCAGTAAATGAATGAATACCAAGTCAAGAAAGCACAGCTTTAAAAATGGTAGGAGAAGGTTATCCGCGACATCCTGGGCTCTCCCCCACCCTCACCCCAGGGCAGTGTAGAACCAGCCCACACTCCCTTTGTGGGTCCCTGGTCCTATGCCGCAGGGAGCAGAGTAATTTCTACTCTCATAGTGGGGTACCAGAGTGTAGGTACCAATCTATTGGGTGGCAGCCTGAAAAACTAAACCAGAAAAGTCATCTCTGACGCTCCCTCCCAAATCGCTCCCTGCAAGCAGAAAAAGAGAAAAAGAGGATGAAGACACTGCAATTTGCTTTTGCCTAAGTCAGACTTTGACAGGAGGGCTAAACTCTGAAGGAGAAAAACAGCTAATACAGAGGCAATTTTGCATTGGTGTTTGTTTTTCTTATCTTATGACACTCTTGGAATCCCTACCATATCACTAGCTGGATAGAAATAAAGGAACTGACAGCGCAGGACTAAATCCCAGAGTTAACATATTAAAATGTACAGTGTGCAAGGAAAGATTATGAGACAAACAAAGAAACAGAAATGATGGCCTATCCACAGGGACAAGATAAAAATTAAGAAACCTTCAATGAAGATCATACTTTGGACACATTGGACAAAAACTTTAAAAAAATGATCTTTACTATGTTCAAATAGATAAAGGAAAACACAGAAAAAGAATGAAAGGATATCAAGAAAATGACGTGTATACAATATTCTTTTAAAAAGGAACCAAACAAAAACCTAGAGCTGTAGACCACAATAATTGAATGAAAAATTCCATAGAGGGTTTCAAAAGCAGATTGGAGCTGGCAGAAGAAAGAATCAGTGAACTCAAAGACAAGACAATTGAAAGGATTCATACTGATGACAGGGAAAAAAAGTGAACGTAGCCCAGGAGACCTGTGGTATACCATCAAGTGTACGAACATACATATTATGGGATCCTTAGAAGGGGAAAAAAGAAAGAAAGAGGTAGCAGGAATATTCAAAGAAATAATGACAAAAGCATCCCAAATTTAATGAAAGACATGAATAGGCCCAACAAACCCCGAAAAGGATAAACTCAAAGAGAACTTTGCCCAGATACATAGAAGGCAAACTGTTGTATGCCAAGGAGAAGGAGAGAATTCTGAAAGCTACAAGAAAAGGAAAAGCCATTTGTTATATACAGGGGAGCTCCAATAAAATTAAGTGCCGATTTTTCATCACAAGCTGTGGAGGCAAGAAGGTAGTGGGATGAAATATTTTAAAGTGCTGAAAGAAAACAATTTACCAACACATAATTTTATATTCAGCGAGAGTCTTTCAAAGTGAGGGAGAGATTAAGACACTTCCAGATAAACAAAAACTTAAAGAGTTCATCACCACTTCCTTACAAAGAAAGCTAAAAGCCATTATTCAGACTGAAAAGAAACAACACTAAAGAGTGGATTGAAGTAGCATAAAAAAAAATGACCTCTGGTAAAGATAAACTTAATAATAATTAAAAATGCCAGTACTATTGCATTGTAATTTCTTTCATTATCGTAACTCCACTTTTTACTTCTCACAGGTTCTAAAATGCATATGCAAATGCATAAAATATAATGATAAATCTATGGTTTTGAATTTATAACATATAAAATCATAATTTCTAACCAATATAACAAAAAATTGGAGGGAAGGAGGGATACAGGAAAGGTTTCTGTGTATACCACTGAAGTTAAGTTGGCGTCAAATCAAACGTGAATGTTATAGATTTAGGGTGTTATTCTAGTTTGCTAGCTGCTGAAATGCAATATACCAGAAATGGAATGACTTTTAGAAAGGGGAATTTAATAAGTTGCTAGTTTACAGTTCTAAGGCCAAGAAAATGTCCCAATTAAAACAAGTCTATAGAAATGTCCAATCTAAGGCATCCATCCAGGGAAAGATACCTTGGTTCAAGAAGGCTGATGAAGTTCACAGTTTCTCTCTCAAGTGAGAACGCACACAGCAAGCACATTCAGAGTTTCTCTCTCATCTGGAAAGGCACATGGTGAATACAGTCAGGGTGCCTCTCTTATCTGCAAGGGTACATGGCAAACACGGCATCATCTGCTAGCTTATTCTCCTGGCTTCCTGTTTCATGAAGCTCCCCGGGGGGCATTTTCTTTCTTCATCTTCAAAGGTTGCTGGCCGGTGGACTCTGCTTCTCATGGCTATGTTGTTCTGCTCTGCTCTCTCTGACTCTCATTCTCCAAAATGTTTCCTTTTTTATAGGACTCCAGTAAACCAGTTAAGGCCCACCCAAATAGGTGGAGGCACATCTCCCCTAATCCAGTGTTCTAGTTTGCTAGCTGCTGGAATGCAACACACCAGAGATGGATTGGCTTTTAATAAGAGGGGATTTATTTAGGTAATGTATAGTTCTTCAGAGGAAAGGCAGCTAACTTTCGACTGAGGTTCTTTCTTACATGGGAAGGCAGAAAGCGATCTCAGCTGACCTTCTCTCCAGGCCTCTGAGTTCCAATGTCTTTCCCCAGGGTGATTCCTTTCTGCATCCCCAAAGGCCTGGGCTGAGCTGCGAGTGCCGAGATGAGGTATGCTGAGCTGCTTAGGCTGTGCTACGATGAACTCTCTCATTTAAGCACCAGCCAATTAAATCAAACATCATTCATTACAGCAGGCATGCCTCTTAGCTGACTGCAGATGTAATGAGCAACAGATGAGGTTCATGTACCACTGGCTCATGTCCACAGCAACAGAACTAGGTACCTTCACCTGGCCAAGTTGACAATTGAATCTAACTACCACATCCAGCTTAACAACCACTCTTGATTAAATCACATAAGAAATGGCTGCCTTTACAAAATGGGATTAGGATTAAAACATGGCTTTTCGAGGGTACATACGTCCTTTTCAAATCAGCACAGATGTTAAATTGAAGCCCCATGGTAACCATGAATAAAATATCCGAAAAAAATATTTACCAAAGGAAATGAGAAGAGACTCAGAATACTACAAAACAAAACAATCAAATAAATATGGAAATAAGCATTAACAGAAGAATTGAGGGGGAAAAAGTATAACTCATACAAACACTGAAAACAAAAATAGCAGAAGAAAGTCCCACATTATCAGTAATTACTTTAAATGTAAATAGGTTAAATTCTTCATTCAAAAGGCAGAATGGATAAAAATGCATGACCCAACTACTTGCTGTCTACAAGAGATTCACCTTAAATTCTAAAGCACAGTAGATTGAAAGTGAAAGGATGGAAAAATATGCCAAGCAAGTAGTAACCAAAATAGAGCTGGGATTGTTATGCTAACACCAGATAAAATAGACTTCAAGTCAAAAATTGTTAAACAGACAAAGGTTACTATATACTGATAAGGGGTTAATTCAACAATAAAACACAATGATTATAAATACATATGTACCTAAAAGCAAAGCTCTAAAATATATGAAGCGAATTTTGAGGGATCTGAAAGGAGAAATAGATGGTTCTACCTTAGTAGTAGGAAATTTCAGTACACCACTTTCAATAATGGATAGAACACCTAGAGAAATTATCAATAGGGAAACAGAAGACTTGAATGATACTATAAATCAACTGGACCTGACAAATATATATAGAACACTTCATCCAACAGCAGCAAAATAAGCATTCTTCTGTAGTGCACATATGTCATTTGCCAGAATACACCATAGTTCACAAATAAAACAAGTCTCAATAAATTTAAAAAATTGAAATTACACAATGTATCTTCCTCAACCACAATGCAATGAAACTAGAAGTCAATAGAAAGGAACATTGGAAATGTCACAAATATGTGGAAATTAAGCAATGTACTCTTAAGCCAACAATGCATCAAAGAAGAAATCACAAGGGAATTTAGGAAATATCTTAATATGAACAAAAATGAAAGTGCAACATACCAAAATCTATGGGGAATGCAGTAAAGGCACTGCTGAGAGGGAAACTTATAGCTCTAAATGCTTACATTAAAAAGGAATAAAGAGCTCAAATCAAAGACCTAACCTCAGAACTGGAGGATCTAGGAGAAGAATAACAAACTAAACCCAAAGTGAGAAGAAGGGAGGAAATAGAAAAGAGTAAAGCAGAGATAAATGAGATAGAGAACTAAATAAAACAGTAAAAGCAACAAAACCTAAATTTGATTCTGTGAATACATCAATATAATTGACAAATCTTTAGCTAGACTATAAAGAAAAAGAGAAAGAGGACATGTAATCCATACTAGAAATGAAAGGGCAGATATTACTATCAACACCACAGGAATAAACAAGGACTATGAGAACACTATGAAAAACAGTATGCCAATAAATTAGATAACCCTGATGAAATGGAAAAATTCCTAGAAACACACAAATCACCCACACTGACTCAAGAAGGAATAGATGATCTCAACAGACTAATAACAAGGGAAAATATTGAATCAGTAAAATCTTCCAACAAAGAAAAGCCCAGGACCAGACAGCTTCAGTGGTGAATTTTACCAAATGTCCCAATCCTGCTCAAACTCTTCCAAAAATTGTAAAGGAGAGAACACTTTCTAACTCAATCTATTATGCCAGAATCACCCTAATACCAAGCCAGATGAAGATTAAGAAAATAAAATTATAAATACACTTTGTGAATATAAACGAAAAAATTCTCAACAAAATACTACCAACTGAACCCAAAAGGACATTAAAAGAATTATACACCATGATCAAGTGAGATTTATCCCAAGCATGTAAGGTGGTTCAAAATAAGAAAATCAATTAATGTACTATATCGCATTAATAAAAGAAAGGGAAAAGCCCACATGATTACCTCAATTGATGCAAAAAAAGTCATTTGACAAAATCCAGCACCCCTTCTTGATTAAAAAAAAAAAAAGAAACCTTAGAAAACTAGAAATAGAAGGAGTAGAAGGATACTTCCTCAACATGATAAAGAGCATCTATGAAAAACCCATAGCTAATATCATACTTGTGGTAGTTAGATTCATTTGTCAACTTGGCCAGGTCAAGGTACCTAGTTTTGTTGCTGTGGACATGAGCCAATGGCATGTGAACCTCATCTGTTGCTGATTACATCTGCAGTTGGCTAGGAGGCATGCCTGCTGCAATGAATGACATTTGACTTAATTGGCTGGTGCTTAAATGAGAGAGTGCAATGTAGCACAGCCCAAGCAGCTCAGCATACCTCATCTCAGCACTCGCAGCTCGGCCCAGGCTTTTGGAGATGCAGAAAGAAATCACCCCGGGGAAAGTTGTTGGAACCCAGAGCCCCAGAGAGAAGGCCAGCAGAGACTATCCTGAACCTTCCCACATAAGAGAGAACCTCAGTGGAAAGTTAGCTGCCTTTCCTCTGCAGAACTAACAAAATAAATTCCCTTTTATTAAAAGCCAATCCATCTCTGGTGTGTTGCATTACAGCAGCTAGCAAACTAGAGCAATACTCAATGGTGAAAGACTGAAAGTTTTCTCCCTAAGATCAGTATCAAGATAAAGATACCCATTGTCACCACTGTTATTCAACATTATACTGGGAGTTCTTGCCAGAGCAATTAAGCAAGAAAATGAAATAAAAGGCATCCAAACTGGAAAGAAAGAAGTAAAACTTTCTTTATTTGCAGATGACATAATCCTATATAGAGAAAATCCTGAATAAGCCACAATAAAAACAATAGAGCTAATAAATGAGTTCAGCAAAGTGGTTGGGGTCAAGTCCAATATGCAAAAATCAATAGTATTTCTATACACTAGTAATGAAAAAGAAATCAAGAAAAAAATCCATTTGCAGTAGCAACTAAAGGAATGAAATATCTAGGAATAAATTTAACCCAAGCTTAGAAAGTACTTGCACATAGAAAACTACAAAACATTGCTAAAATAAAGCAAAGAAGACCTAAATAAATAGAAGGATATTCTGTGTTCATGGATTGAAAGACCAAATATCATTAAGATGGCAATTCTACCCAAAGCAATTTACAGATTCAACACAATCCAAATCAGATTTCCAACAGCCTTCTTATAGAAATGGAAAAGCCAAACATAAATTCATATGGAAGAGTTAGGGGCCCAGATAGCCAATGCTATCTTGAAAAAGAAGAATGAAGTTGTAAGACTTGCCCTTTCTGACCTCAGAACCTATTACAAAGCTATATTAGTCAAAGCAGCATGGCCTGGCACAAGGGCATATAGAGAGAGACCAATGAGATCTAACTGAGAGTTCAGAAATTAACCTTCATGTATATACCTTCATGAATATGAAAAGGGTGAAAAGGGTGCCAATTGCACTCAACAGGGAAAGAAACATCTTTTCAACAAACAGTGCTGGGCAGTGCAAGGGTAGCTCAGTGGTAGAATTCTTGTCTGTCATGTGGGAGATCCAGGTTTGATTCCTGGACCATGCACATCCCAAAATTTAAAAATTAAAAAAAAAAAATAATAAGCACCTCTTTGTGGGGTGACTTTCCAGAAACCTGTGCCCCTCAGATGGGTCCCTAGACCAGATGCCCATTGTCACCACTGTTATTCAACATTATACTGGAACATTATACTGGCCTGGAGGGGCCAGCCTTTCCAGAACATCAGCTAGTTCATCTCCCAACCCCTTATTGTGGACAGTTCTTCCAACATGGAAAAAGTTAGAATGGGCAGAGCCCAAATACCCCTGGAGAGTGGGAGAAAGACCAAAGGTGATGGTTGAGTTATACAGAGAAGGTAGGGTTTAACAAACGAGTATGATTGCTGAATCATTGTATTGATGTATCTTTTAGTCTCCAGTATCTTAGAGTAACTAGGAGTAAAAGCCTAAAATTGTGGAATTGTAACCCACACCAAACTCTGAAATTTGTTCTACAACTAATTATTGTGCTGTACTTTGAAATTTATTGCTTTTTAGTATATGTTACTTTTCACAAAAAAGAAAAAAGTGATGATAAAAAATATATACATATTCCCTCTAGCGTCCTATATTCTGGAGCGGCTAGAAGGGAAAATCTGAGATGACGGTATAGTAGCCTATGACAAACTCTGGGATCTGTCCTGTAACTATTTGTTGAAGAGTCCTTTGAAAACTTTTGCTTTTTTCTTTCTTTGCTTTGTATATGTATTACATTATACAATAAAATAAAGTTTTAAAAGTTGGGGAAAAACAGTGCTGGAAAGACTAGATATTCACACCTTTACAAACCCATAAACAAAAATTAACTCAAAGTGGATAAAAGTCATAAATATAATAACCAGAACTGTAAAACTCTGAATAAAAAATATAGGGAAGCATCTTGTATTAGGTAATGGTTTCTTAGACTGTAAACCAAAGGCATGAGCAACTAAAACAAAAAAATAGATAAAGGGAACCTCATCAAAATTAACAATTTTTGTGCCTAAAAGGACTTTATCATCAAAATATAAAGATAACCTACAGAATGGGAGAAAATATTTGGAAACCATATCTGATAAGTGTTTAATATCCAGAAAATATAAAGAAACCCGATGTGGTAGTTAGATTCAGGTGTCAACTTGCCTAGGTGAAGGTGCCTAGTTCTATCACTATGGAAATGAGCCAATGGCATACGAACCACATCTGTTGCTGATTACATCTGTAGTCAGCTAGGAGGCATGCCTGCTGCAATGAATGATGCTTGATTTAGTTGGCTGGTGCTTAAATGAGAGAGCACAACGTAGCACAGCAAAAAAACAGCTCAGCATACCTCATCTCAGCACTTACAGCTCAGCCCAGGCCTTTGGAGATGCAGAAAGGAATCACCCTGGGGAAAGTTGTTAGAACCCAGAGTCCTGGAGAGAAGGCCAGCAGAGATCACCCTGTGCCTTCCCACGTAAGAAAGAACCTTAGTTGAAGGTTAGCTGCCTTTCCTCTAAAGAACTGTATGTTAATGAAATAAATCCCCTTTTATTAAAAGTCAATCCATCTCTGGTATGTTGCACTCTGGCAGCTAGCAAACTAGAACAGATTTTTGGTACCAGAGTGTAGGGTGCTGCTGCAGTTTGCAAATACCAACCATGTTGGAAAGGCTTTTTAAATGGATAAGGGGAAGATTTTGGAGGAGTTGTGAGAAGCTTGATGGAGAAGACCTAAAATGCTTTGAAGAGACTGTTGGTAGAAATACGAACTCTAAAGATACTCCTGATAAGGCCTTAGATAGAAATGAGGCACGTGTTATTGCAAACTGGAAGAAAGGTGAACCTTGTTTTAAAATAGCAGATAATCTGGCAAAATTGACTAGTGGGCTTGGCTGCAAGGCAGAGCTTAAAAGCCATGAACTTGCATATTTAGCAGAAGAGATCTCCAAATTAAATGTGGAAAATGCAGCCTTGTTTCTCCTTGCAGCTTATAGTGAAATACAACAGGAAAGAGAGAAGCTGAGAACTGAACTCTTGAGTACAAAGAAACCAGAAATTGATGTTCTAGAAAATTCTGGGCTTCCAGGAAGGGAGACCCCAGAGAATAGTGCCCCACATGAAGATTTGGCCAAATGTGGAACTAGTCAACCATTTCAGAGAAAGCCAGGTTTGGACATGGAGCTATCCAGGAAGGATTTGTGGAAACTCCTTGTGTCTAATGGGCATGATCCAAGGCTACTGCATAGAAAGCCAAGGAGAGTGCTGTGGGGCCCGTATAAACAGAGCCACTGCCAGTTTAGACTAGGGGGGTTCAGAGAAGGGACACGTTGGAAGAAAAATAACTTTAGAGGCAAAACCATGGAGGCTGAGGTCTGAAGTCAAGAAGCCTCATGCCAGAATAGCAGAACCACCCAAGTATGTGAAGAGGGTGAGTTTGCCCCAAAAGCAGAGAATGGGCCTTCCACCTGGTTGCAGTGAAAGAGTCATGTCACCTCAGGACTTGGAGTGGGTGAAGTACATTCCTTAGGATTTGGGGAGACCCTGGCTGCCACCACATGGAGGGGGTGAGAGTGTGCCCTGGAGATGGCAGAGAGCCCAGGTGCAGCCACGATCCTTGGAGAGGGTGCAGCCAAGAGAAAGGTGGTCTCCCTAATATCTCCCAAGGTTGCATTTGGAGAGAGGCAGGCCTCTGCATAGGCATTTGGAAAGGATGGGACTGCCACTTTCAGAAGCCCAGAAGATAAATGGCTCTCAGACTTTGAACTCTGATGGAGTTTGCCCTGCAGGTTTTCAAAACTGTATGGATCTGGTGACCCCTGGGTTCCTTCCTCCCTATGGAAATGCGTATATGTATCCTATGACTGTTCTTCCTTTGTATGTTGGCAGCAAATAACATGTTCTGCATTTCCAGAGCCAGAGGATAATTTTTTCCTTAGAACAGACCATGCCTATAACTAACTTTGATAGGCGTTTATACTGTTCCTAACTTTCTATTTCATTTGTATTTCTACTGAAATGGTTTAAGGATTTCTGATATTGTGATGGAATTAATTTTTTTTATGTGGGAAAAACATGTCTTTCTTAGGGTCCAGAGGGTATAATGTGCTGGTTTGAAAGGATGTATGTGCCCCAGAAAAGTCATGTTTTAATCCTAATCCCATTTGTAAAGACAGCCATTTCTTCTAATCCCTATGCAGTATTGCATGTTTGAAACTGTAGTTAGATTCTCCCTGGAGATGTGAGTCAATCGAGTGGTTGTTAAACTAGATTAGGTGGAGGTCTCCACCCATTTGGGTGGGTCTTAATTAGTTTACTGGAATACTAAAAAAGAGGAAACATTTTGGATAAAGTAAGAGATTCAGAGAGAGCAGAATCACATAGCCATGAGAAGCAGAGAGTCCATTAGCCAGCGCCCTTTGGAGATGAAGAAGGAAAATGGCTCCAGGGGAGCTTCATGAAACAGGAAGCCAGGAGAGAAACCTAGCAGATGACACCGTGTTCACCACATACCTTTCCAGATGAGCGAGAAATCCTGACCATGTTCTCCATGTGTCTTCTCACTTGAGAGAGAAATCTTGAAATTCATTGGCCTTGAACCAAGGTATCTTTCCCTGGATGCCTTAGACTGGACATTTCTATAGAGTTGCTTTAATTGGGACATTTTCTCAGCCTTAGAACTAGAAACTAGAAACTTATTAAATTCCACTTTTTAAAAGCCATTTCTTTTCTGGTATATTGCATTCCAGCAGCTAACAAACTAGAACATCCTACAACTCAGCAACAAAAAGACAAACAACCCAATTTTAAAATGGGCAAAAGTCTTGAATAGACATTTCTCCAAAGAAGATATGCAAATCACCAAAAAGCTCATGAAAAGATGTTCAATGTCATTAGCCATTAGGAAATGCAAATCAAAACCATATCATTTCACCCCATTGGAATGGCTGTTATTTTTAGAAAATGAAAAATAAACGTTGGAGACGATGTGGAGAAATAGAAACACTCATTCATTGTTGGTGGGAATGAAAAGTGGTCTAGCCACTATGGAAGACAATTTGGCTATTCCTTAGAAAGCCAAGTATACAACTACCATATGACCCAGCAATCATTTTACTAGGTATATGACCTAAAAAATTGAAAGCAGGGACTCAAACTGCTTTATTTGCACACCAATGTTCACAGCAGAATTATTCACAATTGCCATAATATGGAAGCAACTAAAGTGTCCATCAACTGATGAAAGGACAAACAAAACATGGTAAAAACACACAATTGGATATTATCCAGCTGTAAAAAGGAATGTGGTCCTGATACATGTGACAGCATGGAGGAACCTTGCAGACATTATGTTGAGTGAAATAAGCCAGACACATTGAAACAATTAGAATGAGGAAATTAATAGTCAGAATCTAGAATACAGGTTACCAGGGGCTGGGGTTGGGGAAGAAGGAATGGGGTGTTAATGCCTTTTTTTTTTTTTTTTTTTTTTTTTTGCATGGGCAGGCACCGAGAATCAAACCCGGGTCTTGGCAGGTGAGAATTCTGCCACTGAGCCAACGTTGCACTGCCCAGTTAATGCTTATTTGATATGAGTTTTTGTTTATAGTGGTGGAGAAGTTTTGTTAATGCTTGGAGGTGATAGTAGCACAGCATTGTGAATGTAATTAACAGCATTGAATTATATATTTGAATATGGTTTAAAGGGGAAATTTTAGGTTGCATATATGTTACCAGAATTAAAAATGTTTTACACCATAGGAACCAGTCTAAAAATCAGTGAACCCTTATGTAAACTATAGTATAATTATAATAATATTGTTTCATCAGGTGTAACAAAGTTACCACATAATGCAAAGTGTTAATAATATGGAAAACTGTGTTGAGGGGTAATATAAGAATTCTGGTTTTTTTTCTGTATGATTTTCCAACAAACCCACCACTCTGTAGTAAAAATTAAATTGAAATAAATTTTTTAAAGAATAGAAAAGATGTTTACTGTAGCAGCAACAATTTAAAACTTAGAAAGTAATGAAAAAAGTTAACAAGAACTAGTCATTGCCCATGGTTACTATGATTTTTAAACTCTTTTAGTCTTGCTATTGCAGCAATATTTGGCAAAATTGCACATGCATTTACCCTATAATTCAACCACCACACTTCTAGGAGTCTGTTTGAATGCCGCACTGGAAAAAAATACAAAAAGTCATATACACAAGGGTCTTCATTGCATCATTATTTGTAATAGAGATTCCAAGGATTGAGGTGTAGCGAGGACTATAGCTGCAGAAATCATGCATCAGCCAGGTGATGGAGTGCTGCACAGATGTAATAAGGGTGAGAAACAGCTCCATGTAGTGATATGGAGAAGATACAAACTACAAAGCAAGAAGCAGAACCATACGTATAATATGCTATCTTTTATGTAAGAAGGGGATGATTAGATAGATGATAGATGACATAGACAGATTACAGATAGATAGATAGATAGATAGATAGATAGATAGATAGATAGATAGATAGATAGATACTTACTCATATTTTCAAAAGAAACAATGGAAGGATAAACCAAAAATCAAAATTTTTAGAAATGATTATCTATGAGGAGGAAAAAACAGATTGGAGGGAACAGCAATGGAAGCAAGACTTCTGTAAATGTAACTTCTCGTTTTTTCTTTTGAACTGCAAATGTGTTATGTAACTACAGTGTTGATTTTTTTTAAAGGAACATACTATTAAAACCGAAAAGCAAACTGAAATGAATGAGCCTAACAGTATAAAGAGTGTGGGATAACAACACAAAGGAAACAATTACTCTAAGTGGCTTTGAAACACAGTATTTTCATAAGGGAGTCTTTTATTGAAACTGGAAGACCAAAAGAAATACAAGCATGCTGTGCCAGGGAAATGCATCTTTTGGACAGCGAGCTTTGGGTAGAATTGATGAAGCAGCTGCATTAGAGCTCAGAAAAAGTGACTTTTTTATAAATAAAATGGTTCAAGATGTAGGACGTGGACATACTGCATTTGTTCTGAATGATGGAATTGTGCATACCTGAGGACATAATGATCTAGGGCAGTAGGTCAAGAAAAATAGAGAAAGAAACACGGTAAGTTAAAAATGTAAAAATATTGTAAATAGCACAAATAATGTATGTATGTTTTTTGCTATTTATAATAATTATATTTGCTATTTTTGCTATTTATAACAATTATATCATCTAAGTTTTTAAATATCATATAATTTTCCTTGTCATCAACCCATATTCTTTATCAAGCTTTAAAAGCAAACTAGGAGCTAAAGGAATTGTTTATATTTGCATACTTCTAAGTATTTTAATTATTTTGTGGGTTTTTAAAAACTACTATTATAAACATTTATTGTATGAAGCTTTCATCTCAGAACTTAATTATGGCAATGTAAAACAATATAAAAAACCAGCCTGCAGTGTAAAGATCATCTATTGTGTAGATCTTAGTATGCAGATTACACAGTATGTAGGTCCTTGTTCTAGTTTGCTAGCTGCCAGAATGCAACACACCAGAAACAGAATGGCTTTTAAAAGGAGAATTAAATAAATTGGTAGTCTACAGTTCTAAGGCCGAGAAAATGTCCCAATTACAACAAGTGTATAGAAATGTTCAATCAAAGGCATCCAGGGAAAGATACCTTGGTTCAAGAAGGCTGATGAAGTTCAGGATTTCTCTCTAGTGAGAAGGCACATGGCGAACACTGTCAGGGCTTCTTTTTCAGCATTTTCCTTCTTCATTTCCAAAGGTCGCTGGCTTGTGGACTCTCTGCTTCGTGGTGCTGCAGCATTCTCTGCTCTCTCTGAATCTCCCATTCTCCAAAATGTTTCCTCTTTTATAGGACTCCAGTAAACTAATCAAGACCCACCTAAATGGGTGGAGACATGTTGTCACCTAATCCAGCTTAACAACCACTCTTGACTAAATCACAATATCCAGGGAAATGATCTGATTACAGTTTCATACATACAGTATTGAATAGGGATTATTCTACCTTTATAAAATGGGATTTTGATTAAAACATGCTTTTCTAGGGGACAAACATCCTTTCAAACCAGCGCAGTCTTCTTTAATAAATCTTGTTCATCTACCTGGGACAGATTTTAAGTACATAATTTTTTTCTGTGTTGTTTTACATACATCAGAAAGAAAAAAGGAAGATGAAAGCTTTTTACTTTCACTTACTTGCTTAAATAATGTTAGTTCTTGGATTTTTCCCCATTATATTATTTTAAATATATAATTGTGTTTGGCTTATTGGAACTATCCTTTTTTTATTCCCCTAATCTCCTACACTCAAGTAGCAGCAATAACTATTAAGGGTTTTGTAGATATAAGTATTAACCATACAAGCCAAATTAAAAATAATTTTTAGGGCAGTAAGAATGTTGAGGAGTTTAGTCACATTTAATGTACTATTTTCCTGGATGTATATACTTTAAAATCAAATATTATTACCACATTAAGAAATAACTCCATCTGGCTGGGCCTTCAGTTTTTGAAAACTAAATGTTAATTCAAGTAAGATTGGTAAGGTGGTATATTCAGATTGAAGAATGTAGCTATACTGATAAACACTTCCCTTTTAACTTTAACAATAATGGCAATTAAATATTTTCTATAGTAGG
>PVIY010006435.1:0-87661 GCA_004026745.1 Myrmecophaga tridactyla | reverse complement strand
TAGATTTAGCATCACTAATTGCAGAAGACACTCCCTTTTGGCTGATTACAAATGGATTCAGCTGTGGATGCAGCTGATGTGCTCATGACCTAATCCTGTGAAATGTCCTCATTGCAACAGACAGGCCAACGCTTGCCCAATCAGATAAACAGGTACCACAACTTGGCCAAGTTGACACGTGTCCCTAACCATGACATAGGTAATGATTCAATTATTCTTAAACTCTTTAAGAGTTTATTATTACTCAACTCTTTAAGTTCAATATCCAAATGCTGTCTTCTATTTATAAATTTAATGAATAAGTAGTTACTTTTACTCTGATTAATATTTGATTCCCCCATATTGTATAGAAAACTCCTTTAATGCTGTTTAGTGTAATTAAAGTTCATTAACACTATTTAGTGTAATTAAAGTTCATTAAATATTTTAATTTCCTATGTAATTTCAATAGATTTAATTTTCTTTTTGAACACTTCAAGTGCCTGACAATGCAAGCTTATAAGCAAAATCTTTCCAAGTACTAAACTCATTCCTGTAACACCAGTGAGGTAATCATAGAAACATAGCAACTATCAAGGTTTTATTTTTTCGAAATGTTTATTAACATAGAAAAGCTTCTTAAGTCTTTTGCCTTAAAAGCCACAAGTTTACGATTAAACGCAACCAAATTGCCTCAAGCGCTAAATTCTAAGAACAATCCCAAGCACTCCAAATTATACTGAACCTATTACAAATGTATTCACATTTTGAATTTCCCTTACTTCCATCATCTTGAAATTTGTTCACATCTTTTCAGGGCTGTAAAGCATTTACCCAATGTAGGGGATTAGATTTATCATATCAGTCAAGTTGATGTCTCATATCTAACCTAGAGTTGCTTCAGAGAGCTGAGGTTACATAAATAGCTATGCTATATATATATATATTTTTAATGCAATTCTATTGAGATACATTCACACAACATCCAATGCATTCAAAGCACACAATCAATGGTTCACAGGACTATCTGGTTTTATATTTGTCAGAGATCCAAAATCAGAGAAAGGATCCAAAGGCCACATGCCTAACGGGTCTTCTATCTATGCCAGCTGTTCCAACAGTTCCTCCAAGACCAAATCCTTCAGATGGGGTTGTTCCAGAAGCCCAGAAGCCCCTTGGCTCAAGCTGAACTTTTATCTCATTATTTCCTCACCTTTTTCAAATTATATAACCTAGTTTTTTTCAACAGATTCCTGCAACCTCTGTATAGGTTATGTCTTCACCTGGAAGTATTCAATCAAACCACTCACTGCTTGATGGAATTCTCCATTCCCTGCAGACTTTTTGCTCACTATGGTTCTAAAGATATGGTGTTGTCTATGAATTGAAGCCCAAGTTCTTCTCTCAGTTTCCTGAATCTGTAGCTATAATTCAAAGTGATGATGAACAATTTTTTAAACATATTTGGAACATTTTTTGCCAAACCTTCCTGAGGGACAAATAGGGAGCTGATTGAGTTTGCAATGAAAATATTGAGGCCCAATGAGGAGAAACAGCTTAACCAGTAGTAAATGGCTTAAGGATGGTTTAGTGATCAAGGTCCCTCTCAATTATGGTATTTCATTCTCAAAGTCTCACACTTAGATAATTTTGACTCTCTTATTTTTAGGAGATAAGTGAATTTTATGTATGAATATAAAAGTCTAAATAAGAGTATGAACTGATTACAACTATTTAAAGGTCTATAAATGATAAAGCAATTTTAGAGTATTTATTCAAACTGAGTGTATTTTTGAGTATAAAGAAGGAATTTCACTTTAAATTTAGCTCAGTTTTTCCTATTTTCATGCCTATAAGACTTTGGAAGTAGTCATGCCTACCATTTAGAGAGTAAAATGCCCAGCCAATTTTCTGTCCATTTTTCATCTTTTAAATTCTTCAGGAAAAATAGCCAACATAATTCCACTCCATCATATCAGAGGCACTGGAGTAGAAGGGAATTTATATTTATAGGTTGATTTCATGGTTAGTGCATCAAAAGTACAATACAAAGTAATAAATTAAGTGGAAATTACACTTAATTTAGATGCAAGCAATCTTGCTTATACTAGAAAGAGCAATGAGTAAGAACATTTTCTTCCCTGAAAGATTTTGCATTTTATAGAGCTGTGTTATTGGTTCTCAAGCCGATGGATTTATACCATTGTAACAGCTCAGGACCCTCAAGATTTAGCAAATTTTTCTCTCATCAAAGAGCTTTACGCAGAACTTATGACTTGTTTCTATTTGCAAAACAGATTGAGAGATTAATATTTAGTTCTCTAGCTAATAAATATTTATTTCTGTATATATCTCTCTACATTTATATGTATATTATCAATCTTTAATATTTGTTTCAATGGAATGAAGCAATTATTGTTGCAACACTTATTTAACTCAGTATTGCCTAAGAACTTCTAGATAAATGATTAAGGTCCCCAGCTGGATGTATGTGTCTGAATGACTTAAAGTGAACCTTGAAACAATAAATTGTGTTACAGAGAATTGGTACATACTTAAGAGTTTCGTGAATAAAGTAAGGGTAGCCAAGTCAAGGAATGCTTTTCAGAAATTGGCAATTTTTTAAAATTCAAGGAAGTTCTTCAGCTGTCCTGCAGGGGTAATTGTTCCATAGGTTACTTACTATTGGTGTATTGATTTACAATTAGTTCAAGCCTGCTAAATATTTAATTATCCTCTGACAATGCTTTTACACAATGGATAACCCACATATAACATTTCGATGTTTACAGAGTGACTTTGCAATTCAAGATGACAATCCTGTTAGTTAGATATTATCAGCAGTCTCTTTCAGATGAGGAATTTGAGGCCCAGTGAAGTTAACAGCTACATCTAAAGACCCAGAGCCCTTAAGCAGTAGAATTAAACTTGTGCCCTGGGCATCTCACAACTGAGCTCTGTTGGTAGACTTTGATGCTTGCTGCTTGTTGCTCTTTAACCATTTTGACACTTGTCTACCCAAAACAAGCTCTTGGCTTCAAGAGCAATAATATAGAAGTATGAGAGTCTTCAGAACAATTGCCCATAAAGGGAGATCATAGACAGGCAAATAACACAATTTCTGAATTGTTGGCTAAACAGATCCTTGTGGGAACACAAAGAATCAACAGAGGGAATGCATGCTATTGATGACTCAGGAAAATGACTCATTACAGCCACCTTTCATAGTCACCTAACACAGGTGAATCAGCTTTTGTGGTCATTGCTTCAGATGTAGTTATTCTCACTTCCTTATCTTTGATCATGTTTCTTATTTTCAGAACATTTATGGGATTTTCCCAATGCAGAAAGGAAAGCTTCTGAGTTGAGTGCCTTATAGAGGCTTTAAGCTACACTTAGCTTAAGCAGCTTGTTCTGGATGGTAAAGCATCAAATTTTGAAACATCCTTGGGTGAACAGGAGTTGAAAAGCTTTTAAAGGAACATCACCTGGCCAAAGCAATTCCACTGATACTGTCAGAAGGCGTTAGCTCCCCCAAGTCTGAACCAGGAGAGCTCCTCTCATTTTTTACCCATCATCTATTTAGTGCCATTTTCATTTGACTTTTAGTGAGGGAGTGTGAATTAGTAATAAAACCTCTACCTGTCTGGTTACTCTAAGGTGTCAAATCTTATTCTATCAATTGGTCAAATGTTTGAGACCAGTTCAATTGTGTTATACATTTGGCACTCATGTAATTTCCTTTCTCATTTTTCTGTATAAAATTATTAAAACAGAGCAATGCATATGAATATGACTTAAGGGGCATACTTATCTTTGATTGCACTTGGTTCTTGTGGATAATTTCTGGACATAGACCTGGAATTTTTAGTAAGGAGTTAGAGAATACAATGTCATGCTTTATTCGTACATGACAGAGACATAATTTTTCCTAACTGAAAAATACCATTTGACCAGTGGGTCAGAAAATGGCAATTACTGTAGAAGTGCAGGTTACAATGATAATAGAAAATCATTAACAATGACATTTGGTTTAAAACTGTGTGCTTTCTGAAATGTTTCCCTCAATTGACTAATTTCCCTCAGGCAGAAGTAAAGGAAGGGACCAGCCAGATAGCCATGCTTATAAAATTTTCTCTTTATATCTAAAAGTGAGACTACCTACTTTTAGCTTATTAGGAAAATTTCCCCAGGCTTCCAAGGGACAAGGTTGAGTAAGTGTGATTCTCAGAAAATCAGTTAAGATTTGAGGTGTTTATTTTTTTAATGTCCTCATCAGATGTGTAACTATTACTTCATGTTTGAAGGAAGCTGGCCATACAGTCCAAACAACTCAGCATAAATTTCTTGTTTCTGATAGTTCAGCCCACACAGCCCACACGGATCTTAGCTAGAATTTTAAAACCAAAGTTGATTCCACTTAAGAGAATTTTTTTCAGTCATTACAATGCTATTAAAATAAAAATACAAGATGATTTCAGTTCCAGATAAGAGAAAACCCTGAATCAACTTGCTTTAAAAATAACAAAAATATCCATTCAATAGGAATTCTGGAGATCATTTTCTTCCAGTGTTATCTAGTGCAGTATGTCACAAATTTCTGTCTTTCTACACTTATATTTTCAGAATAATCCCTTTCATGGTTTATATTTGCATGGCAGCATTCAAAGGCAAGAAATGATTTTGTCCTCATATGAGTCTTGTTTGCAAGAAAACCTTTGCCAAAGCTCCACCAGATTTCTGCTTTCATCACATTGGTCAGAATTGGTCCACACAGAAACCACCTCTTGGAGGGGAAAGTTTCACCATGACTGGTTTAGAGCAATCACAAATCACTATCTGAGGCCCTATGAATGGAAAGATGCAGCCAAAGGGGTAGGATGGTGTTCTAGTTTGCTAGCTGCCAGAATGCAATATACCAGAAACAGAATGGCGTTTAAAAAGGAGAATTTAATAAGTTGCTAGTTTACAGTTCTAAGGCTGAGAAAATGTCCCAATTAAAACAAGTCTATGGAAATGTCCGATCAAAGGCATCCGGGGAAAGATACCTTGGTTCAAGAAGGCTGATGAAGTTCAGGGTTTCTCTCTCATCTGGACAGGCACATGGTGAACACGGTTAGGGTTCTTCTCTCATCTGGAAGGGCACATGGTGAACACAGTGTCATCTGCTAGCTTCTTCTCCTGGCTTCCTGTTTCATGAAGCTCCCCAGGAGGCATTTTCCTTCTTCATCTCCAAAGGTCTCTGACTGGTGGACTCTTCTTCTTGGGGCTATGTTGTTCTGCTCTGCTCTCTCTGAATCTCTTTCATTCTCCAAAATGTTTCCTCTTTTATAGGACTCCAGAAACTTATCAAGACCCACCCAGATGGGTGGAGACATGTCATCACCTAATCCAGTTTAACAACCACTCTTGATTAAATCACATCTCCAGGGAGATGATCTGATTACAGTTTCAAATATACAGTATTGAATAGGGATTATTCCACCTTTACAAAATGGGATTTAGATTAAAACATGGCTTTTCTAGGGGACATACATCCTTTCAAACCAGCACAGATGGATACCAAAGTAAGGGCCTATCAGGGAGGAAGAACAGTGGGGAACACTGATGTGTCTGGTTCAAGTACCAATGCATGTATATATGTAAAAAACAAAACAAAACAGTTATTCAGAACAGCCAACACTTCATGGTTTCTATTTGTCCTTATCATCTTTAAATGAAGCTTCAAAGTTTTCAAAATGTTTTATCAGCTCATCTGATTAACAGGCATAAGCAGGTATAAAAATCTAACATGCTTTTTTAACTGAAATTGATGTCTACCTTGACAACATGCCATTTTAACTGGTAGGGGAAAAATTAATCTCAGTAAAATGGTTGTCATATTAGCTAGGGTTCTGTAGAGAAACAGAATCAGCAGGAGATATCCATAGATATAAAATTTATAAGAGTGTCTCACATAACCATGGGAATGTAGAGTTCAAGGTCCATAGAGCAGGCCGCAAGCTGGTAACTCCGATGAAGGTCCTCAGTGAACTCTCAGGACAGGCTGGCTGGACAACTGTGGGAATGGAAGAGTCCAAAATCTGTAGGGCAGCCTGTGAAGCTGTGACTCTGATGAAGGGTCTGGATGAACCTCACAGGAGAGGCTCACTGGCTGAAGGAGGAAGAGGGACTGTCCCTTCTGAATCTTCTTTAAAAGCCTTCTGGTGATTAGATTAAGCAGCACTCATTGCAGAAGACACTCCCCTTAGCTGATTACAAACACAATCAGCTGTGGATACAGCTGGCGAAATCATGACTTAAGTCCATGAAATGGCCTCATAGCAACAGACAGGCCAGCACTTGCCCAACCAGACAAATGGGCACCACCACCTGGCCAACTTGACACATGAACCTGACCATGACAGATGTTAAACTCAGTTAATTGAGAATATTATCTGTCAGTGGGGCGTTTCCCTCTGCCCCGCTTCTCCAGGGCTGTATATAAGCTTTCAGGGGCAGGGTGGGAAGGTTACATCCCAGCAAAGCAAGTTGACAAGGTACAATGCAGGATTAGTTACTGTCTCTCCATTCCAAACTAGTATCCACGGAAATGTCTGTCGTCATTTGTGATCCTGCATTGTTGTTATCCCTTCAAGCTGGTAAATGCTGAAGCATCTGGTTTCCTGCCTGGTGTATAATCTTTTAACTTAGGTTGCTATATAATAGTGTACAACCTCTTGCCCAGTATGAAGCATCTTCAGGTCTACTAACCTTATCTGTTACTTCTCATTCTTCCAAAAGGCATTTAACTCAGTGGTCTGATCTCTCTGGCCATTGTAGGGAAATTTGAGAGGGCTGTCTCTAGGCCCCCAGCAAAGCATACAGAGTGTCATAACTACTACACTTCCTCCTTAGTATAGTGGATCAAGGAACTCTAGGTTTCCTACCTTTCACATCTCCAGAAGAAAGTGGGGCACATAAACCCTTGCTTGACATCCACACTTATCTGGGCATTCTAATACCTCTTCACTACAATGGCTTAGCCTGTGGGAGCAAGATGTCACCCTTTTGATAAACTTACATAGCAAGTACCTATGTAAACATAAGCCTCAGCATCCTTGATGGACGTGAGTTTTGATTCTCACTTTTAGTCCCATCCACCTCTCTTGTTAAATTATTTTCTCCATCATGTTTTCTTTTTTGTATCCTGTATGTCGGGGGTCACATTTCATTATTTTCCATGACAGTATCCTGCTATTGTAGCACCATTTGTTGAATTTCTGTATGTTTTGTTTGTTGTTTGTCTTATTTTAGGGAAGTGCATGGGCCAGGAATCCATCATAGGTTTTAAATGTCCAATTTTAAACTCAAGATCTTAGGGAAATCAGTATAGAACTCTGTCTGTGAGGTAAAGTGTAATATTAGGAAAGAGCGCAGAAGAAAATATAGGTAAATGGACAAAATTATTATCCTTGCTAGCTTAGAATGTTTTTTAATAGAGCAAATAATGGTGCTGTAGGACAATAAGAAAATGGCCTTAGGTAATTAATAGCTAGCAAAGGAAAGAACCGTTACTGAATCATGGGTTTTTCCATCCCAAATCCTTTTTGTTCTTGCCAGTTTGCCATCATGCCATTATCTATTTAGAACATTTTTGTAACAACCTACAAAGCATTAATATTTGCATCTTGATCCAGGCCTTGGAAGGTCTAGATGATAAAGTGGTGAGAATAGTGTTTGGCTCAGTCACTCCCAGATGGACGAAGTCCTCCTGCTATTCTGCCCAGCCTCAGTTTCCTGGTCTTCTGCTGTGTCCTGCTTCAAGTCTGTCTTTGTTAGGCAATATCCAGCTCTGCACATTCTTCATTCACTCTGTGGTCCATTCCCTCAAGATCGATTTTTCCTGCCTACAGCAATTTAACCTGAGGAATTAATATCTGTGAATCTGTTCCCTATCCACCTAAATTATGTGTGCTTTTACCAGGAACTTTGAAAATAATGGTTTAATTTATTGAAGGATATGGGGGTGTGATTTGAACTGGGTGAAATTTCATGAATCAGACCAGTGAAAGGGAGAAAGAGGTAACTCGAGGGATTATAAAATGCCAAATGTATACTGGAAAAATGACCAAAGGATACTGAAATCTCCTTAAATAAATCCCAGTGGGTGATCACCTTCTCAGGCAGTGCATGAGGCTGTCTCATTCTGATCAGTCCTCTCCATTGTAAAGTGCAGGAGCACTTCCTTCTTGGAAAAAAAGAAGAGCCAAATTTTACCATTCTGTATATTTCCCTATAAATATGGGGAAGATTCGGTTTGGAACTCCAGAAGCCCATCTATATAATCTATTCATATTTACAGCTTTGGCATTTGCCAAGGAATCTTGGCTCTGTTCAGGTGAGAAGCAGTAAAACTTCCTTGTGTGACAAATTGCTTTGGTATTGAGGTGTGAGTAGAGTGAAAGGGCAGTCAAGGAGAAAACTAACCAGTCCAGAGGGTGGCCCCTATGGTTATGCTTTAATGAAAAGCTCACTTATTACCTAAAAAATGAGCTACCATTTCGAATCTGTTTTGCCAAAAGAATTGAAGGAGGACATCTGGAATTATTTGTCACCAGTTAACACACCTTGACTTGATTAATCCTTGCCTGCAGTATGTTTTTATGCTTTTATTTTATTTTTTTTATAGTATGTTTTAATGGCAGGAGTATTAAAGAAATCTATCCACCAAAAAAGTCAGATGTGTACTTTCAACAAATCAATTCCTTCAGGATATCCTTATTGAAAGCCTACTATGCACAGTGGTAAGCTGCATGGGACCACCTGTAACCTGTAAGTGTTTCCAATTTAGTGGAGGAGATCGTTATATAAATAGATTAAGAAACCATAGGGTTAGTATCTAGCAATTCATAAAGGGTTTGAGTCTTACATGATTTAGGAAGAAAGAAATGCCCCTTCTGTCTAAGATGATGAAGATGTGTATCACTGAAATGGGGATTTGAGCGGCATCTTGAAGGATAGTAGAATTTTGAAAGAATTGATGGACAGAGAGTGGTCCTTGAATTTGTGTTCTATGAGACCTAGGATCTGATGGTGACCATCAGGAACCAACCAAACATGCCTTCTGTGGTTTCTTCCATTACCTTCTACTTTTTTCAGAGTACTAAGGAACAGATGACTAAGCCAATATGGTCAAATTACCTCCTAGGAATCTCCAATATAAATTTCAAGTATGGATAAAGATCTCCAGGTTATAGTCAAAAGACCTCCTGAGTGGATGAAGCCACCCTAATACCGCACACGAATTGACCACATCTAGGCTATCAGTAGCACCATGGAAGCTGATAAGCTATCTCTCGCCACCAAGATGACCCACCTCAGACCAGAAGCCCAAGTCACAGGACCTGTGGGAGCCACAGATGGTATCTCTGCAGAACATCCACTGATCCTGGCAGGACAAAGGCATGCACCTTTGTAATGGTTATCCAGTGTTTTGCAAACACACGGTACCCAAAAAAGCATCCCAAAGTATTAATTAAAAATAAAACTATATATAAGCAGTCTTAAATGCAATTGCTATTCAAAACCATTTCCTCTCCAGCTAAACTTCAATTTATTAGGTCAACAGGGTCAGCCAAAATTTACATTAAACTGAACCACTTGGGTGTAAGAAGAGAGTTGAAAATCAAAGATCATGCTTAGGGTCAGAAAATGGAGTCATTAAGAAAGTACTAAGTGCACTGAAGCCATTCACACTTCTTCTCCCTCCCTGCAGGTTGTGTGATGCACCTGTTATGCTTATATACTTTCTGTCTATCCCACAGGCTTAAACGAGTCATCAGTAATTATAGAACTCGGCTCTATTCTGATTTTTAATATAGGAGAATGCATCCCTCTCAATGACACAATATTACCTTGTCTCTACCATTTTTTGGCAACTCATTACTCAAATTAATCATTATACTACCCATTACTCATTCTCAGCATATAGCTCGCAATAAAACAGTCTGAAGTAAGCAGCTTTAATAAAAAGCCTTTTTTACCCTTTCTTTTTGCACAAACGTAAGGATTATGCAGACAACTGCCTTGTAGATGAAACCCTCAAATGTTTCCATTTAGTGAGGCAGCTAACATCATCATCCCAGTTTTATAGAGAAGAACAGGGAAGGGACATAGCCTGCCTGTTGTAATATGCCTGTAATGTCTCATTCCGCCAAACTTAAGTCTCTTTAACTGGCCTCAGGTCCTAAAATCACTATTCTACATCCTTTACTACAACCCATTACCCAGACTTTCACACTTCTTCTAAGTCAGGTTTGGGTAAAAACAAATGGTATATTTTTTCCGCTAAAATCACTGTACCTATCATCTATAAATTGTTCTCAAAAATAATATCTGCCCGTTCTAACAACTTCCACTTTGTCATTTAGTCATTTAACTGGCCTAAATTGTATATAGTGTGTCTCTGTCTTCAGTAGGATAACTGAGTCTATTCACAGAACAAATGGAGTGGTCATATTTCATCACTACAAATCCATAATTTCACCAAACTTAATTTCCTTCTCATGATCAGTTGCCCTTGAGGTGATATTATTTTGCAAAAGGATGTCAGTGTCTAGTTCTGCACACTCTGGCTTACATCAGAGCTTTATTGCACCCCTGATAGCCAAAGTATGGAAAGCAAGTGAATGTTTCCCAAGGTAGAATTCAGGTCAGGCGAAATAACTGCTTGAGTCTTCAGGCTTGAATACTGGAAAGTGCATTTTCATCCAGTTTCATACTATTAAACTATATTTTGTCTAGGTGACATTGACTTATTGATAAAGAAAAAAAATCAGCACACTGTAAGAATGCAATAAAAACAAATTTTGGCAACCCTAAGTAAAGTAATTATCATTAGTAATTGGTTTTCTCAAACAAAAGCCTGGTTTGTTGCAGAAAGGTCTATCTACAGCCCATAAAAATCTAGTTATAGGGCTCAGAACTATTTTTTCTGTTAAATATAGGAAAAAATATCTTGGAAATAAGGTTTTCTTCTCAATGCCCCCAGAGTTTATACGAATAAAAGTTAGTTATGCAAATAAGAACCATTTGATATGCTTTTCTTTTGATAATTTGATATGCTTTTCTTATACTGTTTGGAAAGCATCAAACTCACCCTGGGCCTCAGGCTCTGCATCTGTGCTGGCTGTTAGCTGTTTACTCCTTTATAAACATCCAGTCTTCCTTTGTGATACCCCTGGAGTCTGCCCTCTAGGAAGTGCTTCAGCGAGGTTTCTAATCCCTCTGGTGTTGAATTTGGCCAATAGAAGGTAGCGGCAGGAGATCACAGATTGGGAAGAGAGAGAAATCAGAGTGTTTATTCCCTCTGCTCTCTCCCAACTGGGCTAAAGGTTAGCGATGGCTCTGCTCCATGACCCAAGTCCACAGCTCACACTGAGTGGTCTTCTCCTAAACTGCTCCTGATTCTTGTACTTTAGTCATTGTGATAGTAGCAGCCCCATGCTTTTGTTAGCTCATGGGTGCATCACCAACCCCAGATGATTTCCTTTAACCTTACTGCACCTTTTGTCTCCGTTAAACTCTCCTTATTTACTTTGTTCATATGTGCCATCAATTTCATGCCAGACCCTCACTGATCAGCATACATTCTATACCCCGTAATTTGGGCAACCTCATCTTCATCAACTTGTCCTTCTCAGTTCATTCCCAGGGCCAAGCCTAATCTACAAAGATGGTTATTAAGTTATCCTTCTACCTTCTCTGACTTAGCATCAAATATCCCTTGAAGATTATTGGGACCCTGATACATGCTGCTAGATCTCCCTGTCTTGTTTATCTTCTGGTAATTCCAAGGCAAAGACTATGCTTCCATATCCCCAATAAAAGGAAGTGGACTTCTGCCTTGAATCCAAAGCCAAGTCTTTATTCTTTACCTTAGTTCTGGTAAGTCCATTCTGTCTTGATTCCTGTGTTGAGTCCCTCATTTGGAAACCTGTCTAGTCCTTAGACATTCTAAGATTAGAGAAAACTGCCTCGTTATTGTCAGTCTTCTCCAGGAAACAGAGACTGCAGTGTGGCTATTTGCTCATGCTTTTCTCTTTGTCAACTTACCACCAGTGTCGACCTCCAATATCAGATTGCTATATGGCCTCTCTATCAAAATGGTCCATTTTTCTTTTGAAGACTCCCTTTCCTAACTCCATTTTCCATTTCTAGAAGTTGGATGGCATCTCTCTTATGTCAAATTTTTGCCTGAGATCATCATTTTTGGCTATTGCCAACTTTTCTGAACACCATATTCTGCCAGACTGACTCAACTATGGGCCCCAGAAATTCATTTGGTGCCCTGTAGCTGCCTTAACATAGTGTGCTCATTTCCATTGAAGTTACCTTCTACTGTTCAGTTGTCTCATGTGTTACATTCTTCTTTTCAAGGCATTTTTCTTAAACTTTTTGTAGCCAGATGAAATTTAAACTCTGTTTCTCCTCCAATGTGCCCCATTGGAGGAACAGTAAAAGGCTCTTGTCCACCAATTACCAGGTGCTTTCTACCCAGTGGAATATGTAGGATGATTCTAAACAGTCAAGAAAATATTTTAAAGACTTCAAAGGAGAAGGACCAGAACAAACAGTTCTGAATAATGAGCACGGAGAGGAGATGATATCAGCGAAAAATTTTTTTTTGGAATTAAATGCTGAATAATGTATACAGCAGCACTCCTTTCTACAAATTGCTCCTTTATTTCCTCATGACATCTTTAGTGAAATATCCATTTCTCAATAGTGCATTGAGGAAATGGAGCTATATGGGACATGCTTCAAGCTTACTTTTGAGGTGGTATTAGGTAACGCAAATGTTGCCTAAAAGAGCAAGTCGTAAGGATTATTATTTTTTTTCCCCAAATCAAGGAAAGGAGAAAAAAACTTTTCATTTGACATGTCCTTAATTCTCTATTTCCATGAGGAAAAAAGGGATATTTTAGCTTGAGAATCACCAATTAAATAACCTTATTTCAGGAACTCTAAGTTTCTATAGCAAATAAATAAATAAATAAATAAATAAATAAAAAGTGAAAGAGCTGATCAATAAACTATTTCTTTGGTTTATTGGCTAAATTAAGCAACTCTTTTGGTATCAAAAAGATACAATTGATTTGTTCCACATACTTTGGTATGATGAAAGGAGTAGACCAGTAATAGTTGCTGCAAACCCAATCAGCAGGCAAGCTATCCTCCTGGATATGCTCCAATACTGGAAGTGTACTCTTCCACAATAAAGGATTTTTAAAGCAAGTTTGCTAGGAGGAAAGTTAAACAGTGACATAGTTTTGAAAGTATTTGGTATTTCTAACTTTTTATCACTTTCTTGGAATATAAGCAAGTGTTAAAGGAAGGAAAAATTAAAAAAAGACTCATCAGAAATTTGGAATAAATGAAGCAGTGCATCTTCTAAAACTGAACCTGGGATTCATTTTATGAGACCCAAGCTGCAGAACAAAAAAGTAAAACTTTGGCCTTTAAATTCTCAATTGATATTGGAATGAAATCCAAAGACCTGATGAGGACACTCTGACTTTACTCCTGGTTCTTCTTTGACTTCATTTCTTTCCATGCTCCCCACCCTCTGATCTCTGGGGTCCATCTGTAGTGCAGACCTTTTTTTTCAAAAGCAGTTTTAGTGAGATATATTCACATGCCATACAATCCATCCAAAGTGTGCAATGAATAGGTTTTAGTACAGTCGTGGAGTTGTGCATTCATCAGTACAATAAATTTTAGAACATTTTCATTACTCCAAAAAGAACTTCATAACCTTAGCCATCACCTCTCAATTCCTCTATCCTTCTCCAGTCCTACATAGCCACTAATCTAATTCTAGCTCTATAAATTTATTTACATTTACATTTTATAGAAATGGAATCATACCATATGTAATACTTTGTGTCTGGTTTCTTTCACTTAGTATAATGTTTTTCAATTGCTTTTTTTTAAATTAGAAAAGTTGTAGGAGTTACATAAAAGTCAGGTAAAAAATACAACATTCCCATATACCCCCCTATTATTGGCACTTTGCATTTTTGTGGTAACTTTGTTACAAATGATGAAAGAATATTAAAATATTTTTTAAACTATAGTCAAAAGTTTGCATTAGGTGTATTTTTCCCACCTATTATTAACAGCTTGTAATAGTCACATATACTTTTTATAGTTCATGAAAGAACATTCTTATATTTGTTATTTATTTTTATACATTATATTTATATATATATTTATATATTATATTTTTATATATTACATATATAACATTTGCTATATATGTCTTATATTTGTCTTATAGTTGTTGACACTATAAATCACAGTCATTATTCACAACAGGTTCACTGTATTATACAGTTCCATGTTTTATCCTCTAACTTTCCTTCTAGCAACATATGTGACACAAAATTCTTCTTTTAATCACATTTATATAATTCAGCATTGTTAATTACACTTTGAATAATATGCTACCATCACCACTATCCATTTCCAAACATTTACAATCAACCTAATTAGAAATTCTGCACATGATGCATCAGCTCTGCATTCTCTACCCCCATTCTATCTGCTAACCTGTATTCTAGATTCTAACTCTGTGAGTTTGTTTATTACAATAAGTTCATTTCTGGCTCATTTCACTCAACTTAATGTCCTCAAGGTTAATCCATGTTGTGACATTCATCCAGGCTTCATTCTTTCTTACAGCTGAATAATATTCCATGGTATGCATGTATCACTTTATGTTTACCCATTCATCAGCTGACAGACACGTGGGTTGCTTCCATTTTTTGGCAATTGTGAGTAATGCTGCTATGAACATCAATGTGCAAAAGCCTGTTCCTGTCCCTGCATAAACATATCCTGTCAGTTTTTCTGGGTATGTATCTAGTAGCAGGAATGCCAGATGTTATGGCAATTTTATCTGAGGAAGCTCTAAACTGTCTTCCATGGTGGTTGTACCATTTTACGTCCCCCCACCTGTTAATGAATGTTCCTATGTTTCCTCCATCTTCTCCCACACCATTTTTTTAGATAGTGGCCATTCTTGTAGGTATGAAATGATATCTCATTGTGGTTTGATAAGCATTTTGCTAATAGCTAGTGATGTTGAGCATCTTTTCTTGTGCTTTGTAGACATTTGTATTTCCACTTTAGACAAATGTCTATTCTTTTCTGCATTTTTAAAATTGGGTTGTTTGTCTTTTTACTGTTAGGTTATAGATTTTCTTTTTATATTCTGGATATTAAACCCCTATTAGATATGTGCTTTCCAAATATTTCTTCAGTTGAATAGTCTGCCTGTTCACTTTCTTGATGAAGTCCTTTGAGCACAAAATTTTCTAATTTTGAGGACGTCCCATTTATCTATTTCTTTTTTTGTTGATTGTGATTTGAGTCTAAGAAAACACTGTCTACCACAAGACCGTGAAGATGTTTCCCTAAATTTTCTTCTAGGAACTGTATGGTCAGAATTCTTACATTTAGATCTTTGACACATTTTGAGATAGTATTTGTATAAGGTGTGAGATAGGGGTGGTCTCTTTCTAGGAGATGGGCGTTCAGTTCTCCCAGGACCATTTGTTGAAGAGACTATTCCTTCACAGTTGAGTGGACCTGGTAGCCTTGTCAACAATCAATTGACCATAGATATGAGGATCTATTTCTGCATTCTCAATTCCATTCCATTGGTCAATATGTCTGTCCTTGTGCCGAAACACTGCTGTTTTGAGCACTGTAATTTGGGAATATGCTCTAAAGTCAGGTCATGTGCCTCCAACTTTGTTCTTCATTTTCAAGGTGTATTGGGTATTAAGGGGCCCTTACACTTCCAAATAAATTTGATAACTGGCTTTTCCATTTCGTCAAAGTAGGCTATTGGATTTTTTATTGAGATCGTACTATATCTTTAAATCAATTTGGGTGGAAATGCCAGTTTAATCCTATTTTATGCCCTAATCCATGGACACAGAATGCCCTTCCATTTATTTAGGTCTTCATTTGATTTATTTTGGCAATGTTTTGTAGCTTTCCATGTATAGTTCCTTTATATCCTTGGTTAAATTTATTCCAAGGATTCTTTTAGTAGCTAGTGAATGGAATTTTTTTCTTGATTTGCTCCTCAGATTGGTCATTACTAGTGCATAGAAACACTACAGATTTTTGCATGTTAATCTCATATCTCTCGACTTTGCAGAATTTATTTATTACCTCCAGTAGCTTTGTTGTTTATTTTTCAGGACTTTCTTTATATAGGATTATGTCATCTGCATATAGTGAAAGCTTTACTTCTTCCTTTCCAATTTGGGTGCCTTTTCTTTATTTTTTTTTCTTACCCCTTACTCACCCCCTACTATTAATTTATTTATTGTCTTTTTCTTTTACTTGTATGTCCATATATTGGTCAAATGGTGTGCCAGTCACAAGGTTTTCATAGTCACATGGTTACACTGTAAAAGCTTTATAGTTATACAATCATCTTCAAAGATCAAGGCTACTAGAACACAGTTCAACAGTTTCAGGTACTTCCCTCTAGCCACTCCAATATGTCATAAACTACAAAGGCATATAACACATGAGAATAACCTCCAGGATAACCTCCTGATTCTGAAATGTCTCAGCCACTGAAACTTTATTTTGCTTCATTTCTCTTCCCACTTCTGTCAAGAAGTCTTTCTCAAACTCACGATTCCAGGGCCAGGCTCATGGCATGGGAGTTATGCTCCACACTGCCAGGAAGATTTACATCCCTGAGAGTCATTTTTCACTTAGCAGGGAAGGCAGTGAGTTTACCTGCCCAGTTGTTTTAGAGACAGATGCCACATCTGAGCAACAAAAGAGGTTCTCTGGGGATGACTCAATCATAATTATGAGTAGACTTAGCTTCTCCTCTGCAAGAATAATTTTCATAAGGGCAAACTCCAAGGTCAAAGGCTTGACCTATTAAATTGGTAGCCCCCATTGCTTGTGAGAATATCTGTAATTCCCCAGATGGGGAAGTTTAATGTTTCTACATTTTCCTCCAGTCCCTCAAGTAGGCTTTGCAAATACTTCTTTATTCTCTGCCCAAATTACTCTGCAATGTATCAGGCATAACACTAACCTGTACAAACCAACAAAATCACACTCCTTATTGAAGTTTCCATGTAATTATGGTGTTCAAATAAACTGACCATAAAAATTAAATTAGATAGTGTGCTAAAGAAAATATAAATTTTGCCCCAAATAAACATCTCTTCCTTTGGTCTGACACAGAAGTTGAACTTTTAAAGCACAGTCAATATCATCCTTTACCCTTTAGTCTGATTTACCTTAGTCCTAACCAGATCTGTTTCATTCCTATTTCTAATAAGTCTGTTCTCCTTTTCATCTTTTTA
This sequence comes from Myrmecophaga tridactyla, assembly GCA_004026745.1. Taxonomy (NCBI): domain Eukaryota; kingdom Metazoa; phylum Chordata; class Mammalia; order Pilosa; family Myrmecophagidae; genus Myrmecophaga; species Myrmecophaga tridactyla. Next base: position 70,286 of record PVIY010006435.1, on the reverse strand, counting down.
AATAGTTGCTGTATGGGGTAATGCTGACTTTCAGAGCTGCAGAGCTCTAGCTCTGAGTCTCAGGTGTTATACAGATACCTGAAGTTCCAGGGACCAACCAGGTTATACACAAAGAGCTCAGCATCTCAGAATTTAGAAATAACCATTACTACTCAGGAGTAGAGGTGATGCTGTAGAAGCTTACAATCTAGGAACTTTTACAATAAGTCTTCCCCTAATAACCTATGCTCTTGGGTTAATTCTGAGAGTTTGTACATTATAGTTAGTCCATATCAGTGAGGCGTTATAATGTTTGACTTTTTCTTTTCTGGCTTATTTCATTCAACATACTGTCCTCAAGGACCATTCACCTGGTTGCATGCCTCATAATTTCATTCCTTCTTGCAGCCACTCAACATTCCATTGTGTGTTTGGATCACAGTTCACCTTTCGTTCATCAGTTGATATACCCTTAGGCCACCTCCATCCATTAGAAACTGTGCATACTGCCTCCATAGAAACCAATGTGCAAATGTCCATTCATGTCCCTGCTTTCAGTTCTTCCAAGTATATACCTAATAATGGGATTACTGGATCATATAGCAATCTTATACTTAGCCTTCTGTGGAACCAGCATGCTGCCCTCCAGATGGGCTGCTCCATCCTATTTTTCTACCAACAGTGAATAGGGAACAGTACATCCCTCTCCCCACATTTTCTCCAGCACTTGTATCTTTCTGTTTATTTTTTAAACAGTTTTATTCACACACCATATAACCCTTCCTAAATAAACAATCAGTGGTTCCTGTTATAATTACTTAGTTATGCATTCACCACCACAATCTATATGAGGACATTTCCATTTCTTCCTTAATGGAAGAGGAAGAGAAAGAAAAAGAAAAGTGAAGAATAGAGTAATTTGAAAAATAAAGATAAAAAATAAAATAAAATAAAGCAAAAAGGAGAAGCACCAACACCAAAGATTCCTTATCTCTCCCTTGTATCCCCCTCTCATTGACATTTAGTTCCAGTGTATTGCCTTTGTTACATTTACTAGAAGCATATTACAATGTTTTTGCTAACTGTAGACTTTAGTTTGTATCGATTGTATTTTTTCCATATACCATCCCATTTTCAAAACCTTGCAATGTTGACATTCATTCATTCTCCCTCATGTAAAAACATTCTTATATTTATGCATTTAATCACCATCATTGTCCACTCTAGGTTTTGTTCATTTATATAGTCCCCGTCTTTATCTTCTATCTTTCCTTCTGGTGTCATACAAGCCCCTCATTGTGGTTTTTATATGCAATTCCCTAATAGCCAGTGAAGTTGAGCATCTTTCATATCTTTTTGAGCCGTTAGTATTTCCTCTTCAGAAAAGTGCCTGTCCGTGTCTTTTGCCCATTTTAAAATCAGGTTGTTTGTCTTTTTGTTGTTGAGTTGCAAGTTCTCTTTATATATTCTGGACATTAAACTCTTATCTGATATGTAGTTTCCGAATATCATCTCTTGTTGCATAGGCTGCCTTTTTACTTTCATGACAAACTCCTTTGATGCACAAAAGTGTTTATTTTTGAGGAGATCCCATTTATCTATTTCTTCTTTCATTGCTCGTGCTTTGGGTGTTAGGGTCTAGGAAACCACCTCCTATCACAAGATCTTTAAGGTATTTCCCTACATTTTCTTCTAAAACTTTTATGTTATTAGCTCTAATGTTTAGGTCTGTGATCCATTTTGAGTCAATTTTTATAAGATATGAGATAGGGGTCCTCTTTCATTCTTTTGGATATATCTATCCAATTATCCAAAAACACTGTATTGAAGACGCAGTTCTGTCTCAGTTGAGTTGGCTTGACCACTTTATCAAAAATCAATTGTCCACAGATGCGAGGGTCTATTTCTGAATGCTCAATTTGATTCCATTGGTCATTATATCTATCTTTATGCCAGTACCATTATGTTGTTTATTTTTATCACTGCAGATTCATAAAATATTTTAAAGACAGGTAGTGTGAGACCACCCACTTCTCTCCTTTTCTTCAAGATATTTTTAGTTATTCTGGGCACTTAGCCCTACCAAATAAATTTGGTTATTGGTTTTTCTATGTCTGCAAAGTAAGTTGTTGGGGTTTTCCTTGGTATTGCATTGAATCTATAAATCCATTTGGGTAAATTGACATCTTAATTATATTTAATCTTCTTATTCATGAGCACTGTATGCCCTTCCACTTTTTAGGATCGTCCCTGATTTTTTTTTAGCAATTTCTTGTAGGTTCCTGGGTATAGGTCTTTAGTGGCCTTGGTTAAATTTGTTCCTAAATATTTGATTCTTTTGGTTGTTATTGTAAATGGATTTTTTCTTGATTTCCCTCTCAGACTGTTCATTACTAGTATATAGAAGTGCTACTGATTTTTGTGTGTTGATCTTGTACCCTGCCAGTTTGCTGTATTCATTTATTAGCTCTAATAGCTTTGCTGTAGATTTTATGGGATTTTCTACATATATCATCATGTCATCTGCAAACAGTGACTGTTCTACTTCTTCTTTTCCAATTTCGATGCCTTTTATTTCTTTTTCTTGCCTAATTGTTCTAGCTAGAACTTGTAGCACAATGTCGAATAACAGTGGTGACAGTGGGTATCCTTGCCTTGTTCCTGATCTCAGAGGGAAAGTTTTCAGCACTTCCCCTTAAGTACGAGGTTAGCTGTGGGGTTTTCATATATTTCCTTTTTCATGTTGAGGAAGTTCCCTTCTATTCCTATCCTTTGAAGTATTTTCATTTCATTAAGAAAGGGTGTTGATTTTTGTCAAATGCTTTTTCTGCATCAATCGAGATGATCTTGTGGTTTTTCCACTTTGATCTGGTGTATTACCTTAATAGATTTTCTTATGTTGAACCAGCCTTGCATACCTGGAATAAATCCCATTTGGGGGATAATTCTTTTAATCTGCTGTGGGATTCGATCTGTGAATATTTTGTTGAGGATTTTTGCATCTATATTCATTAGAGAAATTGTTCTGTAATTTTCTTTTTGTAGCATCTTTGTCTGACTTTGTTATTAGGATGATGCTGGCTTCATAGAATTCGTAGAATGAGTTAGGTAGCTTTCCATTCTCTTCAATATTTTTTGAAGTGTTTGAGCAGATTTGTACTAATTCTTTCTTGATTGCTTGGTAAAATTCACATATGAAGCCATCTGGTCCTGAACTTTTCTTTTGGGGGAGCTTTTTGATGACCGATTCAATCTCTTTTCTTGTGATTGGTTTATTGATGTCATCTATATCTTCTTGAGTCAATGTTGGTTGTTCGTGCTTTTCTAGAAAGTAGTCCATTTTGTTTATGTTGTCTAGTTTTTAAACACATAGTTGCTCATTGTATCCTCTCATTATTGCCTTTATTTCTGCAGGGTCAGTTATATCCTCTCTTCTATTTCTGATTTTGTTTATTTGCATCTTCTCTTCTTTTCTCAGCATAGGTAAAGGCCCATCAATTTTATCGATTTTTCAAGGAACCAACTTTTGTGGGTTTTTTTTTTTAAGTTTTCTCTATTGTTTTCAAATTCTCAATTTCATTTATTTCTGCTTTCATTTTGTTATTTCTTTTCTTCTATTTCTTTGAGGTTAGCTTGCTGTTCTTTCTCAAATTCTTCCAGCTAGACAGTTAATTCCTTGCTTTTTCTCCTTTTTCTTATTTTTTTTTTCCCTTCTTCTTTTTTAATATAAGCATTTAGGGCAATAAATTTCCCTCCCAGCACCACCTGTGCTACATCCCAAAAGTTGTATTTACCTCATTTACCTCAAGATTTTTGTGGATATCTCTTGCAATCTCTTCTTCAACCCACTGGTTGTTTAACAGTGTGTTGTTTAGTTTCCATATATTTGTGAATTTTCCTGCCTTCCACCTGTTATCGATTTTCAACTTCATTCCATTATGATCTGGAAAAGTGCTTTGTATAATTTCAATCTTCTTAAATTTATCGAGACTTGTTTTGTGACCCAACATGTCATCTATCCTGGAGAATGATCCATGGGCACTTGAGAAAAATGTGTATACTGCTGTTGTGGGGTATAATGTTATTTTTTTTCTTGTCTAACTTCTCTAGCTAGAACCATATTGAATAACAGTCATGACAGTAGGCATCCTTGTCTTGTTTGAAATCTTAGAGGGAAAGCTTTCATTCTTTCACTACTGAGTATGATGTTAGCTGTGGGTTTTTTGTATATGCCTTTTATCATGTTGAGTAAGCTGCCTTTTGTTCCTATCTTTCAAAGTGTTTTTATCAAGAAAAGATGCTAGATTTTATCAAATGTCTTTTCTGTGTCGATCAAGATACTCATGTGGTTTTCCCTCTTTGATTTGTTAATGTGGTGTATTACATTAGTTGATTTTCTTATCTCTACCACCCTCACCTACCTGGCGTAAAACCCGCTTGGTCATGTGTATAATTATTGTAATGTGCTGCTGGATTCGATTTGCAGCCAACCAGGGACTGGACCCGAGGTGGCTCACCTTGAAGTGGACAATGAGTACCAGCAGTCACCATGGAGTGAGTTACTCAGTTTTACCACAGATTCTCAGTCTCTCTGTTTCTCTCTTTTCTGGTTGCTATACAGTGCTTCCCTGCCCTCCAAGCCCCAGAACAGTCGTTTCAGATGGTTTCTGCCTGTCCACCTCCTGTTTTTTGAGGAGTCCTGAAGCTCCCTAATCTACCATCTTCCCTGAGAGTTCCTATAATGAAGATCTTAATGTACTACATATATGCCAAACACACTCTACCTCAGGGCCTTTGCACTTGTTCTTCCCTGTATCTGAAATGTGATCAAATATGATTATTCCCTCAGTTCATAAGTCCTCAAATTGCAACTCATCATCAAGGACTTCCTTTCACTCTCCCCCTTCTCCTGCCTTATGGGACTTTACACGGTTACTACTACCTCCCCTTTTATTATGGGAGCTACTATTAAAGGACAAGAACTTTTCTCATTCATCTTTTTAATTTATTCCCAGCACCTTAAAAAAAAATCTTGCACATGTAGGTCCTCAGTAGTCATTTGTGGGTTGAGAAAATGAAAGCTTGATCTGACTATCCCTCTATCTGTAAAATCAGATTAGTTTCCAGGCTCTGCTCTCAACAGAATTCATATTTGTCATCACTATCTGTATAATTTGACCTCCTCAGAAAGAAAAACTTACCTCCTTTTAGATTCTGAAAATGGAATAGAATTTTAACAGTGCTTGGAAGATACTGGATTGCAGGTAAGCTTGTATACTAGGGCTTGTGAGCCATTTTCACCCACAAATGGACCTAAAATTTATACATTTCCAATGAAAATCCTCTATAAATAGATTCATCATCTCTTATAAATAGTATAAAATTCACAGGAGCCTACAAATTCACTTTTCCCCCTTCCTCATAAATATGCCTCCTTTTCCATAACAGTTTCATTAAGACATAATTTGCATTCCATAAAATTCACCCCTTTAAAGTCTAAAATTCAATGATTTTTATTATGTTGAGTTGTAAACTCATTATTACTACCTCATCTTAGAATTTTCTCATCACCACAAGAAGTAATCATTACTAGTCACTCCTATTTTCCTCTTCCCCAGCCTTTGGCAACCACTTTCTGTCTCTGTGAATTTGACCATTCTGGACATTACATATAAATGGAGTCATACAATATATTGTCTTTTGTGACTGCTTTCCTTAATGTAATATAACGTTTTGAAGGTTCATCCATGCTGTATTATTGCTTGTCCATTTGTCAGTTGATGGACTTTTGGTTCTTTTCTATTGTTTTGGCTATTGTGAATAATGCTGCTGTGATCATTTCAAGAACAGGCTATAAAATTGCGCACATTTTTTGCATGGACATGTGCTTTCAATTCTCTTGAGTTCATACCTACGAGTGAAATTGGTGGTCATCTTGTAACCTTACAGTTAATATTTTGAAGATCTTCCATACTGTTTTCCAAAGAGGATACGCCATTTTTATATCTACTTGCAGTGTGCAAGGATTGAAATTGCTCAACATCCTCACCAGCACTTGTTATTGTCTATCTTTTTTATTGTTTATTTTATTTTAGTTATCCTTATGGGTGTTAAATAGCACTGCATTGTGGTTTCAATTTGTGTTTCCTTAATGACTAATGATGTTGAACATCTTTTCATGAGCTTCTTGCCTATTTTCATATATTCTTTGGAGAAATTTCTATTCAAGTCCTTTGCCAATTTTTACATTGGGTTATTTCTCTTTTTACTGTTGAATTGTAAACATTCCTTATATATACTGAATATATAATTAGATATATAATATGCCTATGTTTTCTCTCTAGATTTTATTCTAAAAGTGTTATAGTTTTAATTCCTACACTTCAGTTCATGATCTATTTTGAGTTAATTTTTGTATATAGTGTGAAGTAGGGGTACAAATTCATTCTTTTGCATGTGGATATCCAGTTATCAGTTGTCCCAGCACCATTTGTTGAAAAGATTACTCTTTCCCCCATTGAATTATCTTGAAACCCTTGTAAAAAATTAATCGATCTTATATGTAAGGGCTTAAAAGGGCTTATTTCTGCACTCACAATTCTATTTCATTAATCTAAATTTTTATCCTGGCAGCACACCATTTTGATTACTGTTAATCTGTAGTGAGCTTTGAAATCCAGAAACATTTGTCCTCCAACTTTATTCTTCTTTTTCAAGATTTTTTTGACTATTCTGGAGTACTTCACATTTCCACATAAATTTCAAATTAGTCTATCAATTTCTGTGAAAGAAGAAGATGGGATTTTAATAGGGAGTACATTAAATCTGTTATCAATTTAAGGAGTATTGTGATCTTAATAATATTAAAACTTCAGACTCATGAACATGAAATGTTTTTTCAATTATTGAAGTAGTCTTTATTTATTTCAATATTGTTCTGTAATTATTTCAGAGTATATTTTTCACTTCATTAAATTGTTTTTCCTGGAATATTTCATTCTCCTTGATACTATTGCAAATGAATTATTTTCTTAATTGCATTTTCAGATTGTTCATTGCTAATGTACAGAAATACAGTTGATTTTGCATATTTATGCTATATTCTGCAAACTTGCTGAACTATTCATTAGTTCTACTAGTTTTTTAATGGATTATTTTAGATTTCTTATATACAAGACCACATAATCTGCCACTAGTGATAGTTTTATTTTTTCTTTCCAATTTGGATGCCTTTTATCTTTCTCTTACCTCATTATCTTGGTTAAAACCTCCAGTACAATGTAGAATAGAAATGGTAAAAGCGGACTTCCTTGTCTTTATCCTGATCTTACACCATTGAGTATGATGTCGGCTATGAGGTTTTCATAGATGCCCTTTCGGGTGGTGGAAGTTCCCTTCTATTCATAGTTTGTTGAATGTTTTTTTCTTTTTTATCTTGAAAGTATGTTGGCTTTTATCAATGCCTTTACTGCATTTCTTGAGATGATCATGTGGTTTTTTCCTTTACTCTGTTAATTTGGCATATTACAATATTTTTGGATGTTAAAGCAATCTTGCATTTCTAGGCTAAATTTCATTTAGTTACAGTGTATAAACATTTTGTGTGTGTGTCTTGATGAAGATCATTTGCTAATACTTTGTTGAAGAATTTTGCATCTATATTATAAGAGATATTTATCTGTAGCTTTCTTTTCTTGTAATGTTTATCTTTTTTTCATACCAGGGAAATACTAGTCTCATAGAATAAGTTGGGAAGTTTCCCCTCTTCAGTTTCTTCAGAAGCATTTCAGAAGAATTGGTTTTAATTATTCTTTAAATATTAGATAGAATTAAACAGTGAAGCTATCTGGATCAGGTTTTTCTTTGTAGAGTGTTGTTTTATTATTAATTCAATCTCCGAACTTGTTACATCTATTCATATTTTCTATTTATTCTTGAGTCAGTTTCAGTAGTTTGAGTCTGTCTAGGAATTTACACATTTCATATAGATTATATAGTTTGTAGGTATTCAATTGTTCATAGTTTTTCCTCATTATTCTTTTATCTCTCTCAGGTTGGTAGTGATGTTTCCTTTTTCATTCCTGATTTTATTTGAGTCCTTTTTTTTTCTTTTCTGGGTCAGTCCAGGTAAAGATTTCTCAATTTTGTTAATCTTTTCAAAGAACCAGCTTTTTATTTTGTTGACTATCTCTATCACTTTTCTAGCCTCGATGTCTTTTATCTCCATTCTAATCTTTATTATTTACTTCCTTTATTACTTAGAGTTTAGTTTGTTCTTTTTTTTTTGTACAGTTTAAGGTGGGCAGTGAAGTTACTGGTTACAGGTCTCTTTTCTTTTTTAATATAGTCTTTATAGACAGTTCCGGGTTATCCTTAGAACTGTTCTCTCTCTGGGGTAGCTTGGTACTCACTTTGGGTCACACCCATTGCTTCTTTTCCCCAAACAAGTTTTTGTAACTTCTCGAGAAACTGGAAATAATGAGGTACTCCAAGGCTAAAGGACATGAGTTAATACTAGCCGGAGAAGATAGCCAAATGCTGCTCATCAGGGAGGGTGCTCTTGGGCATATCTCTCCCATGCTCAAAAAAATCACCAAAGTGTCCCTTGTCTTGAGAAGAACAGAAGGAGGGAGGGGAGTACAAGAGTCTGAATCCTAGGCTAACCCCTAGAGACAGAGAGGTGAAGCCAAGACTTCCTTAGGTTGCGGGGGGTGCTTGTCCTAGAAACTAAAGAAAGAGCCGGAGGGGAAGGAGGAATTCTCCAGTCACCAGCAGAGGCCTTTTGTCCCTATAACATTGTGAGAGGAAGTGGAAATTAGGGAAGGGCACAAGGGCGAGGGTCTTTCCTGCAAAAGTCCTAGTTAATAGCTTATATTGCTCAGAATTAGCTGCTTCCACCTAAGGGCCCTGGCTGAGCTGGCACTGCCTACAAAACTCTCCTACTAGTTATCTATTGAATTTTTTCTTTCTTTATATCAGTTTTATATATCAATTGTTCACCATACAACACAATAAGGTTAATTATGTTTAAGTCGATAGGGAAGTGCAGGAAAGAAGGTGATTTATTTAAGTTTATGAATTGTTTGAATTAATTTTGACAGAATGGATTTTAAAAATGTGATTGAAAAACCCTTTAGGAGTAAATTCCTTTTGAAGAGACATCCTATAAAGACAATCTGCCAAATATCAAGGTTTCCATAAAAACTCATTCACCTTGGAGTAGAGTAGTAGAAGAAATTTCACAGTAAACAGGAATATATTAAGTATCCCTTGAGTTAGAAAGTAGGGAATTATTCAAGGGGATGGATTTTGAAAATTACTTAAGGAATTTGGTGGATAGTAGTAGATAGTATGAGTGTTTTAGTTTTTTATCTGCTAAAACAGACACCATACAGTCAGGTGACTTAGACGATGGGAATTTATTGGCTTAAGGTTTCAGAGACTAGAAGGCTTGCTTGCTCCCAGAGTTGGTATTTTATGGCTAGATTGGCAATCTTTGGGGTTCCTGGCTTTTCTGTCACATGGCAATGCACAAAGCAATGTCTGCTCCTTTCTCCTCTTGGTTCTGTTGACTTTTGGCTTTTGGCTGCTCCCTGGCTTCTCTCTCTGTGGCCTCCTCTATAAGGCCTCCAGTAATAGTATTAATACCCATCCTGATCCAATTGGGTCACATCCGAAGTAGCCTGAAGTTACCTGAAGTAACTTCATTAAAAGTTCCTATATACAATAGGCTCACACCCACAGGAATGGATTAAGATTAAGAACCTGCAATCCAGAGGAGCATAACACCAAGCCAATGTAAGGAGTTTTTACACAAAGTCAAGGCATGCTGCTAAAGGGTGGCAAGATGTTTCTCATTTACGGAAATGGGAATACCAGTGTATTGCTTCATAGGAAAGAGGGCTAGCTACAAAATGGTAACTAAATAGGAATAAGAAGATGACAGATCCTTGCAGTCAAAATCAAGGCTATGCCCAGAGGGGAAAAAGAGAATAGTTGGCAAATCACACAGTATTTAAGAAGGTTCTCCCTTGGGCTACTGTTAGCCCAGAGGCATATTTGTGATAATTAGAAAAAGAAACTCTTTCCTCCAAGCAGAAGCAGCTTCACATCACTGTGCAACCTTTTTTTGCAGTGCAGTCTGGACTTTATCCTTCACCTCCCTCCCTCCCAGGCAGGGCACCTTTCTGCAAAGCACAGCCTGTACACCTTATTCTTTCCCAGTTGTGCTCCTCTGAGGATTTTTTAAAGATAGCCAACCAGTCCCAAAGCTTCTATCCTTAATCATTTCCCTTCATGTACCTTACCCTGAGCTCCTTATTTCCTACTCTCTTGCCTGTGCAACAAAGTGAGTTCAAGGAGACTTTGATGCTCATATCCAGAAAACAGCCCTCTGAGTGTCTGTGGGTTTGTGAGACGGAGGCAGCCTAACTGCATCTGTGTTCAATCTCAACTTAGAAAGTGGGGCCCCTGTCACAGGGCATGAGAGCCTTAAGCCTCAGACCAGAAGATAAAGGGGCAAAAGGCAGAAACAGCCTAAATAAGTGGAAGATGCCTGAATCAGAATTGTTTAACTGGAAAGGTTTGGAGAGGTTATCCACCCCACCTCTCCTTTGAAATATAACAGTGAAGAAAACCATCCAAGTTCTTAAAGCACTGTTTCTTAAACTTTAAAAATGAGCTAATATAATTATGTCCAACTTTACTTGTAATAGTCTTTATAACAAAGCAAGTTTTCCTTTTTAATTTTCAAGCATAAAATTACAATAATATATATGCTTTGCCAATTCCATATTCACAGCCCTGTTTCTGGACAAAGGCTGTGGATTCTTATGCCCAATATGCTCAAATGACCAATTCCTGAGACACAGGTTTCAAAGAGAAAAAGTTTATTACTAAGCACAGAGCAGGAGAGCAGATGGTCCATTAGTCCAAAATCTGTCTCCCTGAACTGCAGTAATTCTGATAGCTTTTTAGAAATAAAAGATGGTCAGGTTTAGGCTAATGAGCACAGTGGCCCCAGCTGATGTAATTAGAGGTGATTTAATTATTGAGCATGTGCAGACTAATTACATGCTTAGTCACAGAAAGCATGTAAGAAAACAGCAGCCTTAATATTATGATGGATGTGAATTTTAGTATTATAATGAGATATAGGTGACTTGTAGGTTAAAATCTAAGCGACTGTGCATGTCAGGCAGCCCCATTTTGGTTAGATCCAGTCTTGGTTATCTTTGGATTTGGGGTAGGTTAGTTCTGGGCTGACCCAAGACCCTTCATTAATAAGCTTAAGTGGCTTTCTTTAGTGATTACAAGACTATAAAGTTTAAAAACTGGATAACTGGGTACAGGTGAAGGTTAGTCACAAGGTTTTTACAATCACAGGGGCAGAAGATAAAGGCTATATCATCATTATCAGAGATCAAGGCAGCTGGATTACAATGTAGAGATTTCAGGTAGTTCCCTCTGTCTATGCCAATATACCAGACAGCAAAAAGGAACATCTATCTAATGATTCAGTAGTCAAAATCATCCCATAAACTCTGATTTCTCGGTTAAAGTCCCTCATGAGATTTGTAGGTGTGCACCCAGGGAGAATACTTTCCCTACCTCTGGCCCATAACACACTGAAGCAGCCTGGCCAGATCTAATGCTATTTCTGGCTCATGATATCACTTGATATTGGCACTTATCAACAATATAACAAAGGGTTTATCAAAATTCAACCAAAGAACAAGGAACCAAATATCCAAAGCAAAACACTGGTAGACAATTTAGATCATTGATCAATCAGTGCCTACTTCTTCTATGATAATGAAAAGTCTCCTAATTGGAAATTTATATGACTCCTCTGTGAGACCAGCAAAGGACTGATGATCCAGAAAAAGAATTCTAGGAATTCTAAGAAGCGTAATGGGGTGGCTGAGGATAATTGAGACTAAAAGTAAATAATTAAAACACTACCACTGTTGGTAATATATAAGGGTCAATTATGAAGAGGCAAAGAAAACTTTATAAAATGGCAGTTTAACTAAGCTATACAAAATCAGTATACTATCAATTATTTTTACTGAAATTAAGGATATTTATTGTGGTTAGAAAATAGAGAATCCCATTTTATTAAATAGACTAATGTTTTATTTCTAATTTAAAGTCATATAAATGTATTTTAATTTGCGTTTTGAGTAGGTAATGCACACAGATGTTACAAAATTCAAAGTATCCGGAAACATGTAGGCGATGAGTGGGTCTCCTTTCTCCTTTTCACTGCCAATGCCTCTGATGCTATCTTGGTGAATAGTACAGGGCTTTTCTAAACACAAAGTTACAAATGTTAGCTTTGTCCCACAAAATGACTGTTGATTTGCTTTGCAACATATAAAAAGTTTGAAATGGTTGTTAGACATCCAAGTGAAGATGTTAAGTAGGCAGGAATTTGGAATTTTGAGGAAAGCATTGGTTGAAAGATAGAAAAGTTCAAGTGTTATGAGTATAGATGGTACTCATAGCACCTATAAATGTTTTTTTTTACCATCTGTAAGTCTTGATATGTACTCAGCAGTGTGTATAATAGAAGAAGGAAGGCAAAATGCTGAGGAACTCCAACATCTAGAGGTCAGGGCAATAAGGTGATGTCAGCAAAGGAGGTTAAATAGGAGTGGACAATGAGGTAGGAAGAAAAGAGGAATGTGGGTTATCTTGGAATCCATGGGAAGATGTTTCAAGGATGACAGATTGGTCAGCTCTGCCAGGTACTTCTGGGTGTCAAATAAAATGAAACTGAGAATTGACCACTGAAATAAGCATCATGGAGGCTTCTGGTGACCATGACAAAAGACAGTGTCAGAGTTCATGTGAAGTAGAAGCTTGGCTGGAAAGGATCCCAAAGGGAACTGGTGGAGAAGCACTGACACATTGAACGTAGAAGATTATTTTTTATCAGGTTTTTTTTTTTAAGGTTCAACAGAGGAACATGGAAAATTGAGATCAAGTTCATTTATGAAACAGGAGGACCCAGATAGTGCAGTTTGTTATCTTCTGAGCAGTTTTATTTTCACAGTAAATTAGGAAGTAAGGTCATCAGTCCAGAGTGGGGAGGGTGCAGGGGAATTAAAATTTGAAAAGAGAGGGGATATGAAACTGTCCTCTAAGAGAGTGGGATTGTGGACAAATTAGGGAAATGCAGTGGGTTTATGGGGCAGCCCTGCATGTGGCTTGATTCTACTGGACATGACTCGAATGAAGTCTGGCCATGTGGTAAGCTTTTCTACCATGTGTAACTGCAGGGGTGAAGGGGAGGAGCAGGCATAGAGGTGAATTTACCCAGGCTGAGGCGACTACAACAAAGAAGTGAGTGCTTATCTAGGTGAGTACAACAAGGGCACAAATTGAAAGCGCAGATAAGATAGTGATTGTAATGACTGATTATGGGAAGCGTGGGAACCTAAACCAGATGAGAGGTGAAATTCAGTGAAAAGGTGCCCCAGAATCAAGAACCATATGTCAACTGTTGGAACCAAAGTACTCTAGAGTAAACAAGAAAGCTAGGAGGTGGTTTGAAAGTTGGATTCTTAAAATTGAGATTTGTTATTGCATATTACTTAAATATTTACCATAAGATGTGCATTGTACTAAATCTTTTTTCTGGATTATTTTGTTTGATTCTCCTAACATTCCTAAAAACTTATCCCTGTTTTATGGTAAGAAAATACAGGTTTATAGAAATTATGTCCTGTTCACGGGACATGGAATAGAGTTCAGTAAAATTTAAATTACTTCAATGCTCTTAGTGATTAAGAAAAACTTCTAAAATCAGAATTTTCCATAGACTATGTATTTTTCATACACTAGGACCATGACGATTTTATAAGATATCTGCAAATGTGTTGGCACTTCCCCCATCAAGAGATGGGTTCCTTCTCCTTGAATCTAGATCTTTGTGACTCCATGAATACAATATGACAGAAGTGATGATACTTGACTTCCAAGGCGGGGTTAGTAAAGGCCATGAAGCTTCTGCTCGTTTCACTTAGAAGAGCCTAACTTTTCCCACCTACCACTCTCTGACTCTTCGCAAGCAAGATACCAGCCATGTGAGCAAGGAATATTTCGGAGTCACTCTAGCCTCAACCACCATCTTACAACTACATAGGAGGCCCTGAGAATAAAATAATAATAATAATTATTATTAATATTACTAATGAGTGTTATTGTTTTAAGTTACTATTTTGTGGTGACCTGTTATACAGAAATACATAACTGGAACCATGAACAACCATATCAAATTTAATTTAAAGAGATAGAATGAGCTCTTAAGTCCAATGGTACTGATTGGCTCCAAATTTTATTTTATCCATTCAGGCCTTGGCTAGAGACATAATAATAATAATAATAATAATAATAATAATAATTTAATATGGTTGTTTTAGTTTTCTTAGCTGCCAAAGCAAATCCTATGCAATGTGTTGGCTTAATAGGAATTTATTGGCTCACAGTTTTGAGACAAGGAGAAATAAAAAAAATAAAGGAATCATCAAGACAGTGTTTTCTTCCAGAAGACTGTGGTATTCTGGGGCTGACTGCCAGCAATCTTTGGTGCTTGGCTTTTCCCTCACATGGCAATGCACATGGTGGCCTTTCCTGGCTTCTCACTTTTCATCTGGGTTTCATTGACTTTCAGCTTCTGGCTGCTCCCTCTGGCTTCCTCTCTTTGTGTCTAAATTTCATTCTGATTATAAAAGACTCCAGTAATAGGATTAAGACCCATCCTGATTGAGCTGGGCCACACCTTAACTGAAATAACCTCATCAAAATATGTCCTACTTACAGTGTGTTCATACCCTCAGGAATGGAGGAAATTTAAGGACATGTTTTCCTGGGGTACATAGTTCCAAACCACCACAGTGATTTTTAAAAAGAAACAAGAAGCTGGGGCTTCCATCATTTAGTACTGAACCATATTGCTTTTGTATTTTTGTGCCTGTTTGACAGGTAATGCATGGAGTTAATAACGTCAGCAATGATTGATTTAGTTCCTTGGCTTCTCAGCTGGAATTGCTGGGTTGCTAGCTCTCATCCACGATTGTTGTCAGGGAGAGGGATGGACATTGTCTAGGGAAATCACAGCTGCATCAACAACCGTTTATTTATGGTAAAAGTTCCCAGTTGGTGAAAGATTGGGACTGCATGGAATGCAGGGTCCTGCTGTGAAAAGCACAGTCAGTTCTGTGTGCCTATCATCCTTTATATTTATTTATCTGTTGTGTTTTTTAAAAAATCCTCTCCCTCACTCAGGTTTGGGTAACATAACATGCAAAAAGATTTTAAAGTAAGGCACTGAATTCTAGAATTCTGACTCATCTCTTTTGCTGATTCCATTCTTCACTTAATCTTGCATTCCTTAACCTCAAGTCTGTTAGCTTCTTGCCTTTGCAAGTAGGATACTGTCATTGTATCCTAACACCTCATTTGGGGGGCTGGCTGATAGATTACTGTTGATATAATAAGATAGTTTTGAGCTGGTCTTTGAATTGTTTTGAGCATGTGTTAAATGTGTAGTGATATAGACAGAAAAGACCATCTGTACTTACAACTTATACTCCTCGGGAGCTTGAGGTTGATTCCCACAATGTTCACTGGTGTTGCATCGGTTAAGACCATCCTACGCAATAAAAACCAGCCTGCATTTGTTTGGACAACAGAAAAGACACTGGGGTGTCCCAGGAGCTCTCTCTATCCTCGTCTCTGCTCCTTTCTGTGCATCTTCTCTCTGTGGTAGTCTTTTATGTAACCCAGGCATGGGATGGAGAATGGAAGATTTC
The DNA here is from genome assembly GCA_004026745.1 of Myrmecophaga tridactyla. Taxonomy (NCBI): domain Eukaryota; kingdom Metazoa; phylum Chordata; class Mammalia; order Pilosa; family Myrmecophagidae; genus Myrmecophaga; species Myrmecophaga tridactyla. The sequence goes on along the minus strand of PVIY010006435.1, from coordinate 54,486 downwards.
CACAGCTCCAGAGTTTCTCTAGTATCTTATCACAAGTGTTTCTCCAGGCTACATGAGCCTGGCTCATTTCTGCAGCAGCAGTTTTGGCTGAATTCTTTTCCAATAGTCCATTGGCTACTGGACAGCATCTCAATGCTTTTGAAGGCCAATGGAGACATAGGAGGCTCCTGATTTTAGGAAAGCTTATGTTCATTTTACTCCTATAGTGTGGCAGTTATTGGAAGCAGGGCATAATAGGAAAAGCTGAGAATAGAGAGTTCTAGAAAACTGCAGATTCAAAAGCTGGGTTTGCCTCTCTGTCCAGCTGCAACTTCTATATGAAGAGATCTTGTCAGGGGTGGGTCAGAGCATCAGAGAGTGGTCATGAAATTCATGGGTTATTATTTATCTTTCTGTAGTTGGTAAATTGCTATCAAGAAGTTAAAAACATTTTACTTCTCCTCTATTAGGGATATTGCAAGTGCATCAAGAGCTGAGGATGGAAAGATGGGCAAGCAGCTTGAGATGGCACTTTAGGCACATACCTCTGAATGTCTACATAAACCTCTTCTCTGATCTACAGAAAATCCCATCATTTAAGCACAGCAGTCAAAATCCCACTCTTGGGATTAAGTGAATGTTTGTGCTTTGGTAGGGGATGATTCTGAGAAAAGTAGACCTCAATAGACAAGCCAACAGGTATGAATTGCAGGTGTGATAAAAAAAATGACTCTACAATAAAAATGGCCGAAAAATTCATGTATAAGCCGGTTTCTTTGTTGCAAAACATTTCTGGGGTTTATACATACTCATGTTCAACACGAAAGTCAATGAATGTTAAAGAAGGGATGCTCCTGTGCCATTGCCCAAATTTATTTATTATTATTTATTTGAATAATAAATCTTTCCTTTTAGATATTTTCTTGTGTTTCACAGGACACAATTTGGGAAATATTTTAGAATTTTTTGTTTGTGATCTTCACGCAAGTTTACAATGAGAATGTGCATTAAATTTGTAATCACTTTAGACACTCACTTCACAGTGGCTCTGACCCAAACTGTTGGGCAGTCGGCTGATCTGCTACTGTCAGTGCTACCCTTTGCAAAGCTCTGCATCAGCTTGGATGCACACTCACAAGCTGGCAATCGCTCAGTAGCAAGGAGACGGTTTCCTAATCAATGCCCTTTTCTAAACACCATTTACTATCCAAGTCAAGACACAGGGCAGATACCCTTTTTGCTTTGTTCTACGTAACACCCAATCTATTACTTAGACATCTGAAAGCACCCAGCTATCACAGGCCTCATGCAGTCCTGGAACAGCTCCTTGTAATTAATTAAGCACATCAGCTAAACCTTACTTGAGCTGTAGCACACCAGAGAAGGAGGAGGGGAGGCCTTAACCTCCTGGAGCCTCCCATTTTACTCTCCAGCATTTTGGAGTGGAATATGGCCTTTTAACATGCAGATTTCTGGATGCGCTGCTGCCTGTCAAGCACTGTGTTCCATGTATGTGACTCATTTCTCAAACTCCCAGTACCTCCCACACCTCATGAGAGTGATTCCCTCCAGCCTCCTCATCGCAGGCCTTATTTATATGTGCTCTGACAATATTGCCAATTCCTTTTTTAATGAGCTTAAATAGACATCTCAGGATGAAGTATTTGCCTTGGCAATACATATGCTGATGTGCCTCCTACACACCTTACAGTTCATGCAGTTTGCCACGTGTGGGCACTGGAAATTACAGCACTCTGCCTGCTCTTTTCTGCAAGCCTTCTTCATTAGCTTAGAATCTCTGTGGCCTCTTCACCCAACAAATAGTCATTAAAATACCTGATTACAGTATATAATTCTGAGATTTCTAGGGCCATTTTCCCTTCTGATTTCTCTACCTCTACTTGCACAAACACCAGGCTTCCCTCCACACATATATCTGAGCATATCTTACGTGCAAAATCCCAGGCTCTTCACCTCCACTCATGCTCTCCTTTGCCTGCAGTACTCTGTCTTGACCCCTCTTCCTGAGCAATTGTTCAAGTAATATAATCTACCACAGTCATTATTTATTATCATATACCATCTGGAAAATAAATGTGCATTCCACACAATGAACCTGTCAAATCCAGTCTTGTGCATCTGTGCCTACTTTAAAACTGTCCTGCAAGGGTATGGAGACAGGCTTTGGTGATTGTGAATCTGTCTTTAGAAAGGACGGTTCTCATGGGAAACTTCCAGTTCTATCCGAGATTTGATGATGACAACATGAACACAGGCTTTAAGTGAAGAAAGTTCACTGAAACTCTGTCCAAAGTATAACCACTGGAGAATGAAAATTTTAGATATTTAGGAATAAGTCTTATTTTCACTAATTTTGTTGTGAAGAATTTAAGTGATGCTGGAGAAGGCACAACTCAGACCTAAATGGTCAAAGAGACAGTCAATTGATACAATCATTTGAATGATTAGGGAAAACAAACAAACAGAAAAAAAATTTTTTAAACTTGTAACTAATATGATCCAATTCATAATTGAAGCAAATTGCTACCACTGTTTTTTTTTTTTTTAAATTATTTGAGTACTTAGTAGATAGGCATACCTGTCACAGAACACATGGGTGGCGCATTCTTCAAGCGTGGGATATTCCCTCATATGTATGGTAACCAACCATGTATTGCTGAAGTAACCAGATTCCCTATTAGGTGGTAAAAGCTGTCACTAGAGAAAGCAAAACCTTAAAAAGATCCTTAGTCTTCCTCTAAGTATAGAGGAAAGAGGTATGAGAGAGTGGATAGGGGCTAAATCAATAAAGAAAACTACATATCGATTGAACAAAAATGTATCCTCCACCATCAGAAACTTTCATTTCAGACAAATGGAAATCTAAGATGAATTCAAACAAGTGAGATGAGAAAGGAAGTCAGTTGCTACAAATGTGGGGATATATGGGGGGGGGCAGAGTGATTTATGGCAAGAAAGAATGTATGAATAGCTTAATATCATAGCTACAGAAAAGAATTGGAAGTGAAAGATTTCTCAGAGATATTGGTTGAGATCCAGGGTAGAAGAAACTCTTGAACAAGAGAGATGAATCAGGCAAGGTGACCAAATTTCCACCTATGTTCATTGGAGCTTTGTCAGGACAGCCATGGCAGCTGTGGCTCTTCAGTCAGAGACCAATCTATGCTGACTCAACTCTGGTTCATTATATCACTCTTCTCTTCAGAATTCAATTGTTTTAAATTCTAACTAAAACATTTGGATCACCCAAAGCGCTATTATTTTGATTAAATACAGAAAATCAATAAATTCTGACCAGTTTTACCCATCTGGGATTGCCTTTTGAGTAACCTCAAGAATGACTACTAAAATCTCATAATTTGACCCTAGGAGAAGGTTCCAATAGACTCCACTATTCCTAATTTAAACTGGTAGGATTTTGCACATTTACAATTCTTGTTCCTCTTGTCTCTATAGAAATTGGAAAGAGCCTCAACTGTGGCATCCAAGAACTTTGAATGTATGTCAATTCAATAATCACTGTGGGTGAGGAGAGTGTGATAGGGCCTTGCAGACACAACTCCTGAGATAGTTACTTAGGTTACCTAAATCCACAACCAACAAGGACAGTATTGGGGAAGCTGCCCTAGACTCTCATATGTGACTAATTTCAGAAGTATAACAGCTGATTAGCAACTCTCAAGTAATCAGGATAATGATTTAAAACAGATTCAGGATACTTAGTCATTCAGCCCCATCCTTGAGTGGATGACTGTACATCCAGTCAACAGATGGGAGCCTCAAAAGGCTTAGTTTGAGAGAGAGAGAGAGAGAATCTGTTGCCTTCTAATAATTATCATCTTTGGAAAGAAGTTGCTAGCATTTGAGATTGCTAAGGACACTTAGATATTAAGGTTAAAAATGAGAACCATGCAATATAGTCACTGGAAGAGCTGTGAGTCTCCTCATTTAGGAGGACTGAGAGTCTCCTAATAAGGTTAGGAAGTGAATCTTCCAGGAAAGGAAGTAGAAGCCATGTCCTCTCACCCTCCATCCAATGCTCTGTCTCCTGCCATGCTGCTGACTATTGCAAAGAGAAACTCTTCTGAACATGCCTGTCAGAGAACTCCAATTTCTATATAGAAAAGAAGTCACATGAACCTTACTAATGCTCTGCTCAGATACCACCTCCTAAAATTATTTCCTCAGACTCAAAGAGAAAGGTGTTCAAATTTTACTGCCAAGTAACTTGGTGGTTATTCAAAATGTTAATCCTTCATTTCCTCATTGGGAAAGGCAATGCCTTCCTTATTTGGTTGCTATGAAGACTGAATCAGATAAGGTTTACGAAGCATCTACTGCAGGGCCTAGTTCAATTCTTCCTCCGCAAAAGTAGTATGCTGAAAGGGAAAATAATCAACTATAACATTTTTTAAGAGATATAAAATAACATAATTAATTAGTTATATATATATATGCACATATATACATATCACGTACACCTACAGAAATAAAACCAGGCCTTAAATTACTAGATAAAAAAATTTATTTGGATATTAATAGAAAAATACTAGATCATCTTGGAAAACAGCCTTAACTGTGCTATATTTTCCCCTTGATTAAGACATCACTGTTGTCAGATTTTAAGTTGGCTTTGCTTCCAGGAATCCAACAGTTTGGCATAGATTTTGTTTTCCTAATGTGAGAGATCCTGCTTGGCCCATAGACATAGTCTTTGAATTTTAAAAGCCACTCCAGAAAATATCTCATCTATCAAAGCAAACTTGAAATTCTCCAGCCTATTATTATCTTAACTGTAGAACACATGAATTAAGGGATTTGGGTTGGATACAAATGGGGTTTCTCATACTATATTACATGCATCCAATCGGTATGTCTCCCATTGGCTTTATTAGTGGAAACACCATTGGTCTCAAGGCTACTTCTGCTTTTAACATGAGTCTTAGGTGATCGTCAGACACAGAATCACAAATGAATTTTCAACATTTCTCAAAGTGAAAAGTCTATGACTATAGATCATGCCTTGATAGTTTTAGTAATTCGTAATGGCTACTGTTTTTTTTAGGAGCCAGAACCAAAATGTAATCGTTGGGTATATCTGCGGTTGTGATTCTATGTCAACATTATATCACTGGAGTAACCACAGAGACAAACAGATTTTGCTTGAGGGTATAGTGCTTGCAATGCCTTTGGTGTCTACCTCGGCTATTGGGTGTTGGGTATGTTGCCCAGTCAGTGATCCTGCCTCAGATTCTCTCTTCACTACTAATGGGAAAATAAAGATAGAAGTTTAGAAATGAGTGGGACCATGATATTCACAGAGACTCATTCATCTTTGGACATTGATGAAGCAGAGGACAAGGAACAGTAAATGTTTTGCCTGAGATTCCACAATTATTTAGAGATAGGATGACTTGTACTCCGGCACTCAAATTCACTAACAAAGGGCTACTATGTACACAGATAAGTTACTTTCTTGTCAATTGGGTCTTCCTAGGCTCCTCAGTGAGTTCTTCCTTTGTGGGGGTTCTTCAGTCTCCCTTGATGACATCAGTTACTCCCTGAGCTTTAAATAGCTTCTCAAAGCAAACATTCCCCAAGCACTCATGTTTCTATGCATGAGCTCAATCAACTAAACATCTTGCAAGCTGGATCAAAGCCCTACACACTCCAGCCATAACAAATTAGTCACAGTTTTCTTGATGATGTTTATACTGTTTTAGCTTCCATACATTGTTTGATGCCTTCTCTCTGTCTGATAGGTTTTTCTACACATCCTATCTATTGAAGTCTTACCTAGACCTCTGTCCAGGTAAAATGTTTTTTTTTTTTCCAGAAAGACTTTGCAGATGTTCCTAGTCCTACAATTCTTTACCCCCTGCCTCCTCCTACACCTAAGGTATCTTGTGCTACTATAATAACAGCTTCTTTGTGTATTAACCCTGTGGTGTGGAGCATTTGAATGGGGATGAATTAGCTTTTGGCAGTAGCTCTGGTTGACTGAAGTATTTACCCTTTATTTATAGGGAAAATGATTTTTCAAGATTATATAAACGTTGCTGAGGAAGAAAATGGCAACTAAAAGATTCAAATATCTAGGAATAAATTTAACCAAGGATGTAAAGGACTTGTATGTGGAAAAATACAAAACACTGCTAAAAGAAATCAAAAGAGACCTAAATAAAGGAAAGACGTTCTATGCTCATGGATTGGAAGATTAAATATCATTAACATGGCAATTCTACCCAAATAGATTTAAAGATTCAATGTAATCTCAATCAAAATTCCAATAGCCTTCTTTGCAGAATTGGAAAAGTGAATTATCAAATTTATTTGCAAGGGTCAGCTGTCCTGAATAGCCAAAAACACCTTGAAAAAGAATGGAGAAGGAGGACTCACACTTTCTTACTTTAAAGCATATTACAAAGCTACAGTGGTCAAAACAGCATGATACTAGCACAAGCATAGACATATTGAACAATGGAATCAAATTGAGAGTATAGAAATAGACCCTAACATCTATGGCCAATTGATTTTGTTGTTGTTGTTGTTGCTTAGGCGCATGGTCCAGGAATTGAATCTGGGTCTCCCACATGAAAGACAAGCATTCTACCACTGAACCACCCATGTACCCACCAATTGACTTTTTTGGGGGGGGATGCATGGTCTGGGAATTGAACCCAGGTCTCCTGCATGAAAGGTGAGTATTCTACCACTGAATCACCCATGCACCCCCCACCAATTGTCTTTTGACAAGGCTTCCAAGGCCAATCAATTGGGAAAGAAGAGTCTCTTCAACAAATCATGCTGGGAGAATTGGATATCCATATGCAGAAGAGTGAAAGATGCCCCCATCTCATACCCCTATACAAAAATTAATTCAAAATGGTTCAAAGGGATGCACGGGTGGTTCAGTGGTAGAATGCTCACCTTCCATGTGGGAGACCCAGGTTTGAGTCCCAAATCATGCACACACACACACCCCTCCCCAAAATGGATCAAGTTCTAAATATAAGAACCAGGACAATAAAACTCATAGAAGAAAATGTAGGAAAGATATTCATGATCTCATGTTGGACAATGGTGTCTTTGGTGTCTTGGACTTTACCCCCCAAAACACAAGCAATGAAAAAAAATAGATAAATGGTACCTCTTCAAAATTAAAGACTTTTGTTCATCAAAAGATTTGTCATGAAAGTGAAAAGATAACCTACTCAAAGGGAGAAAATATTTGGAAACCACTTATCTAGTGCCAGGTTAATATCCATAGTATATAAAGAAATCCTACAACTCAACAATAAAAAGACAAACAACCCAATCTAAAAATGGCAAAAGACATGAGCAGGCAGTTCTTCAAAGAGGATATACAAATAAATAAAAAGCACATGAAAAGATGGTCACCATTACTGCCTATTAGGGAAATGCAAATGAAAACCATAAGATATCATTTCACACCTATTAGAATGGCTACTGTTAAAAAGAAAAAAGAAAACTACAAGGGTGGAGAGGATGTGGAGAAATAGGAACACTCATTCATTGCTGATGGGAATGTAACTTGGTGCAGCTGTTTTGGAAGACAATTTTGCACTTCTTCAGTAAGGTAGTATAGAATTACTGCATGACCCACCAATCCAGCTACTAGGTAAATACCCAGAAGAATTGAAAGCAGGTCTCAAGCAAATATTTGCACACTAATGTCCATAGTGGCATTATTCAAAATTGCCTAAAGATGGAAGCAATTAAGTGTCCATCAACTGATGTATGGATAAACAAAATGTGGTATATACATACTATGGGATATCATTCAGCTGTTAAGAAGGAAAGAAGTCTTGATGCATATGATAACATGGATGAACCTTGAGGGCATTAGCCCGGGTGAAATAAGTCAGATACAAAGGGACAGATATTGTATGATTGCACAGAGTTAGAATCTAGATTCTAAGGGGTTACATAGGGTTCAAGAATGGGGAGTTGACACTTAATTTGTAAAAAATTTCTATTTAGGTTTATTATGAAGGCTTGGGAATGGATGGTGGGGATGGTAGCACATCACTGAGAGTATAATTAACAGAACTGGATTATATAGGTGGATGTGGTTAAAAGGAGAAACTTTAACTCATATATCTTACTAGAATAAAAATTAAAAGATAAAATACAGGACTATATATTACAGTGAGCCCTATTGTAGATGTTGGACTATAGTTAATAGTACAAGTATAACAATGTTCTTTTATAAATTACAACAAATATATGACACTAATACAAGGTATTAATAATAGAGTGTTATATGGAAAAATATACCTAATGTAAACTATGGGTGATAGTTAATAATACAATTTTAATAATTTTTGATCAATTGCAATAAAGGTAAGTAATATTAAAAATGTTCCATACCACAGAATTTAATTGTTAAAAGTTATTATTATTAAAATAAAATTTAAAAACACACAAAACATTAGTTACCCTATTTGATAGCCTTGATTTCTGTTTCATGACAAAATTTCAGATGTAGAAGTTTCTTTTATTTTATGTTGATGTTACTTGAATCAACATCAAGTTGGGTGTTAGTATTCATGTTGCTTATTATAAATCCATTCCTTTTTTTAAAATGTTGAAAATATTTGTTTTGCTGTCCTCTTCTTTTGATTTTGCCCCTGAAATTGTTCTTACTTTTGCTAATTCAGATTTTAGATCAACTTCTGACTTGATGTCAGACAAACCCACAGCATTCACTTCTCTTTGCATTTCTTCTGTTAAAGCACACTTTCCTTCAAAAAGTCTTTCCATGAATGATTTTGCTAATTGAGCTATTTCATTCTTGTTTGCTAAAGCAAAAAAGTTGTCCATCTTATATAGACAACTTACGATACTTAAATATTTGATGAGAAATACTAGGTCTTTGTTTTTGCATTTCTAATTTCTTTTAAAAGCATACTGTTTGAAGCAGAATTCTGTTTTCCTTTAGAATTTTTGATCAGCTACATCCCATGATGTAGCTGGGGCTAATCCGTACAATTGCAAGATGATACTTTTCTGGAAATCTTTAAAATAAAAATTATAGAACCATTTAAATATTCTCTGGAGAGAAATTCTCTTTGGCAACAAGAGTGAGGGGAAAATCCCTGAGACAAGTGATTTTGGACTGCAAAGGATGTTGGAATAAATTAGAAAGAATAATCAAAATATTTTTAAGACTTCATTTTATAAAAATTGTTTTATGACTGTTGAAGATAGGGCAATTATGGAAAGAGGACTCTTAAGAAGTTGTGAGCCATATTTTAAATTGCTTAAATTGTTTGATTAGCAGTAGATGCAGTAAGCTTATGCCCCGCTTTTGGAAAATGTCAACCTTAACCTTTGACCATGAGTGTCACCATTTCAGGCTCTTGCTTTCAACTTGATATTGGTGGATTTCTTCAAACCAGTAGCATCTCTACAAAGATTGTTAAGAATTATTTTTTGAAGGAAGAATAACAATTATTCTCCCTGATTTCTCCACTAGTTTTTCTTATGCTTTGGAAAACCATAAATTTCCTAAGAAATTCTAGGAAGAGATTCCCACATGGAAACACTTTGCTATAGCTGGGGATGGAGATAAGGAATGAGACAGATCAAGTCCCTGCTTTCATGGAATTTACATTCTAGAGACAGTAATCAAGAACACAGATGAACAAGATATTTCAGGTAGGTGAGAGGACATTGAAGATGACAAAGTGAAGGGTCTGAGGATGGGTATTGTTTAGTTAGTGTTGAGGCTTAGCTGCATGTAATAGTAAATCTGCAAACAATGGTGCCTTAAATAAGAGAAGTTTCTTTCTTTCTTTCCCATTTTGAAGATAACAAGAAAAAAACAGTATGGTGCTGGTAATGCACACTTCACCCCCACTCTCCAGGGCCATTAACTTTCCAGGCTCTGATCTTCTGGGATTCCCACCTTTCTGGTTCAAGGGCGGCCTAGGAGCTCTAGCCTTTACATCTCCAATCTAGATAGGGTGTTAAGGTGAGAGGAAAATAGGAAGAAGGGGCTGTACTTCCATTTAAGAAGATTTCCAGGAAGTCCCATTCAACAAATTCACTTAGAGCTCATTAGCCAGAAACATGGCCACATCCAGCTGCTAGCAAGGCTGAGATGAGAAATACAGAATGCTGTATTAATAAGGCAGCAAAGTGCCCAGCTAAAGATCAGGGTTCAGATATGCAGAAGACAAGAACCAGTGCTGGGAAGAGCAACTAGTAATGTCTGGTACAGTGGCGCAGACAAGAGTGAGTGGTCTGGGAAGTTTTCCTAGGAGGGAACTTGAATGACAAGAAGGAGCCAAAGAGAACAGCACATGCAAAAGCTCTAAGTTGGGGTCTGTTTGGTCATTTCATGAAACAAGAAAGGCAGTGAGACTGAAATGTGGTGAGTAAGGAAGGTATGAGAGGAGATGAGGTTGAGAGATGGACGATGGCTAGACTACATAGTCCTTTACTGCTCAAAATCGGAGCTTTGCTTGTCTTTCTTTTTTATTGATTTTTAAAATTCTAATTGCAGTGAGAATATATTTCGAAGGAGGGGAGTGACATGCCTTGCATGCTTATGAGAATACCTGGCATTGAAAATATGTTAAAGAAATCTACTTTTAAAAAAATATATATTTTTATTAATAAAACAACATACAAACACACAAACATTCTTAACATAAAAACATTCCATAACTGGTGTACAATCAGTGGCTCACAATATCATCACATAGTTGTGCACTCATCACCATGATCATCTCTTCGAACATTTACATCACTCCAGAAAAAGAAGTAAAAAAGAAAAAAGAAAAACTCGTATATACCATACCCCTCCCCTCTCCCTCTCACTGACCACTAATATTTCCATCTACCCAATTATTTTCATCTTTGTTACCCCATTATTTGTTTTTTTATCCATATTTTTTGCTCATCTGCCCATACCCTAGATAAAAGGAACAGAAGACACAAAGTTTTCACAGTCACAGTCACATTGCGAAAGCTATATCTTTCAGGAAACACAGTTACTGGAACACAGCTCCACAGTTTCAGGTACTTCCTGCCAGCCGCTCCAATACACCATGAACCAAAAAGAGGATATCTATATAATGCGTAAGAACAACCTCCCAGGATAACCTCTCAATTCTGTTTGAAATCTCTCAGCCACTGACATTTTACTTTGCCTCATTTCTCTCTCATACCAAAGGTGTTGGTGTTGGAGTGGTGTATGGGAATTCTGTATTTTGTTCATGATTGGTCTATAAACCCACAGCTTTTCTAATCATAAAATTTAAATAAAATCCATTAAAAATTTATATGACATTCTTCAGATAAACACATTTAAATTTAATCAATCTCCTCTTGACAAAAGTTGAGGAGGTTTCTACTCTTTTGCTATTATAACCAATACTGCAAATCATACCCTTGAACACAGTTTTTGCCCTTTTTTCTAATATTGCACTTTTTTCTAATATTTCCATAAAACTTAACAGTTACATTTAACTTTACCCATAAATATAAATCTCCATTGGTAACAACAGTTATGCAAACATAATAAAGAAATTAGTTTGGAAAGAATTCATTATCATTTTTCCATCAACAAATACACAATGCTTGGTTTTGCATATGTAAGGTGGTGATGAATTTTATCTCTGAGATGAATTCTTTCTCTTTTTTTCTCTTTTATATAAAAAAATATTTTTTTCTTTTTTTCTATAAGAAAAGATTTTTTCTTTTTTTATATAAAAAGATAATTGTACTGAATTTCTCACCAATCTCCACTCATCAGAAATCTCAAAAGTCCAAATAAAATTATTTGAATCACTGTTTCTGCTTTGGATAAGAAATACACAAAATTGAATAAAGTTTCAAAGTAGATAAATATATGGTAACACCTTTTGCTGTCTACAAAGCTTTAGCTTAGGACTTTCTTTGCCCATACTTGTTAAATTGGTGTCTTATAAGCCACAGAAAAATTTGATTCAAAGTGAAGTTTCATTAACCAACAGAACTCTGCAGAAAAATTTTTTTGACCAGTTTTTTTTTATGCTAGTAATTTAGGGAAGAATGAAAAAATCAACATCCTTGAAGAATCTTGTATATTTTGCAGATACATTAAAAAAAGAAAACAAGCCTTGATGTCTAGTTCTCTGAGAAGGCAAGCACTCAAATGACCTACTGTAGTTGTGAACAAAGGTACAGAATTAGATTATTACTTATACTTGGAGAAAGAGAACTCTATTTCATTACTACTCATCAAGAACAATATATATAATTTAGTGGTTTCCAAACTAGAAGTATGTCTCAAATTAGAATTTTCCAGGGGGGTAGATAGAAGTGTCTGTTGCCAGAAATACATATACTACAAACTAGAAACCAAACACAAAGGGACAATGAGTAGGCCTTTTAGGGACATAGACAGGTGGCAGATACCCAGAGGAGAGAAGCTCCAGGAGTAGGTATCATCCTGGCCACTACAACAAAGATGAAAATTTGGGGGCAGCTCCCCTTACCCTTCATGAGAGTCCTTTGCACAAAGTAAACTTCCTAGTGCTTAACTCTGCTAGAGGACAGAGGTGGCTGAGGCTGCTGCTAACTGTATGTCCATCTGGGGAGAGAATCAATACGCAGCTTGACTGAGCAACATCAAGGCCATACTATAGAATCCTACAGAGATTTTTTTTTTTTTTTAAAGCAGTCAGAAAATTTATTGCAAACACATGTGAGAGGATATATGGGCACTCTCACAACGACAGAGGTGAGAAAGACCAGAGGCAATAGACAATGTGGGGCCATTTGCTTTTATAGATCAGCTGCACTTACTCCATCCCCCCCCTTCCTTGTTCAGGGCTTTTTCTCCTACCCTTTCTTTCCAGGGTGCTGCCTGGTGGTAGGTCATGCATTTGGTTCCATCAGTTCGATACTGAGCTATTTTTAATAGTGAAAATTATTTTTCATATATTGTGTTAATTTTGCTACATGTGTCAAATATGATGCGGTTTTTTTTTGTACAGTTCATCTATTTGATCATGACTGTAAGTTTTTAATCCTTCTTAGTGTGTGAATTAAGGGATCCATGAGAAGTTGGGAGTCTCTGGTGCAAAAGAAGATATAATGTCTAGACAAAAAAGGCAAGAATAATTAGAAAAATTATTCCCGGGTTCTTCACTATGCCAAGTAGGTTACTTGCTACTGTTTTGTGTTGACATAATCATGCGCCTTGGAAGGTCAGAGAGCAGCTATGCATGCTGTAAAGCCACCTTAGTTTCACTTAGCTCTCCCAGCTCTGCACAGGAAGCCTTACCTCTTTCAACCAACAAAATTTCCATAATAATACTTCAATCATGCCAGTCTCAGCTAAGTGATAAAACCTTTCTAAAGGTAGGTATTATATTTTTTATTACTTCCAACTCAATTTACTAACTCTCTAGAACATAAAGTATGTTTAAGTGAACACCTAAAAGACAAAGACTTTTTGAAAAATGAGCAGACATTTCCCTCCCACCTACAGGAATTATCTGGGGAGAAAATTATCTTCTAGGACTGAAATGTCTTCTCTTACCCAATGCTTCGGCCTCTCCCTTCTATTCCATATTCCAACTCAGCTTTTAAAAGTTTGTGCCTCCCCAAAATATTTTCCAAACTTTTTCTCTCCTCGTAGTCTAACAGGCGGTTTTCAAAATACTCATTACTCCCTACTAATTCATAAGGCAAAGGGTTAACTTATGACATATTTCAGTGTGTCTACTTTAGGTAATATTCCAGACACGTAGGAGATCTGCAATAGGGAGAGAAGAAGGATAGGTCACTGAGGTAATGAGTGCTAAAACCACTTGTTCCCATCTCTGGGGACTCAGGCAGGAAAGTCATCTATGTAACATTTTCCTCCTAGTTAAATTCACTTTCTTTGTACAACAGGAAATATTTCTATTATAAGTAGTCAGAAAATTATACCCAACCAAGACACCTAAGAGGCTTTTAAAGTTCTAAAAAAAAAAAAAAAAAAAACACCTACTTTGAAAAACACAGGGCTGGGAAGCTTTATGACCCTTTTATAATTTGCCAGCCAGAAGTTTTGGAAACTTTCCCATTCACTTATAGAGCCTGAGGCATGTAGATTCTTGGAGTGGACTTGATGTAATTATTGCAGGATTTCAATCTGTGCACAATTAAAATGAATAGTCTTAAAGACTGGCTTCTAGCTACACCAAAGCTGGAGTAGAACTGCATGTACTATGAGTCCACCAAGCTACACTAGAAGGGAGTGTGGGAACCCATGTGCTAATATGACTGTTTCTAGGCAGGATTACACTTAGATGCCTGATTTCCTTGTGAAAATGGGATTGGAAAATTGTAGCAGTCCTTATAGGGACTTAGACCATACAATTGAGCTTTCATTTCAATTTTCCAGATAACTGAGGCAAAAGGAGTCTGGTGGATCTATTTAAGATTGAGTAGACCTAGTGAAATTATCCTGGGGAACCGAATTGGCATCCTGTTTTGAAGAGATTTCCAGGGAAGGAACTTGATCTCCCGGGAAGGAAATTGATCCCCCTCCCTGAATGCTGGCACCACTTTCTGTCAGCCTCTGTACATTCTGTACATTCATTGCAATTTCTAGTAACATACGCAAAATCTGGTGACACGTTTCTGACATTAAAACACTGTCTTCCAAAGTTCATTCCAACACCATAAGTGCAAAATAAATTTTTCTAAAATAAATGAAATAGTAAATGTATTACGATTGGATAGAATCAGACTTCATTCAAATATAAATGCATCTTGGCCTATCACACTTGTAGCCCCTTGACCTAACCATTCTTCACATGATGCTATTTTAGTAAAATATTATTATATTCTTGTGAGTCTTGATGAAAAGTTCTTCTTCCCTCCCTAGTTCAGATTGCCTACAGGTCTGGAACATTATTCGTTAATTTAATTAATGTTTATTACATGTTCACCATATGCATGTGGTGTGCTGGATTCTGGGGATAAAGAATGAACAATACCAAAGTAGTCTCTGCACCCAGGCTGTGTACAACCTTACAGAATGACTGCTGTGTGTGACTGAGCACACATTAGGGCTACATTGTCCTCCATTTTTCCATAGTTACTCCAGCTATCTGTGAATAGATATCCCTATTTTATGGATGGACAAACTGAGGCTCTGAGCTTTAATGACCTTTCTCAGATTTCCTACCTATTAAATGGTATACCCTGGCTTTAAAACCTATTCTCTCTGCCTCAATAGCCATTTTTCAATAACTTGATCTAGCTAAAGCTGCATAATAATTATATATTGGTGAATCTTTCAGCACCCCCTGGATTTAAAAATAGGTCTTTTACATCTCTGGGATCCTAGCTATTTATTTATTTAGATGCTAAAACTCATTTTACTTTTATAAATTAAGCTTTATTCTCAGATGTTTTCTTTTTTAAACTATTGTTTTCCCTTTATCGTAGAACCCAAACAAAAGGGGGTGGTGGGGCAAAAACAAAAACAAAAAATTGCCATCAGGAAAAACATATTTCTTGGTTTCACATTTTTCTTTGCAACTAACCCAAAATATGGTCTCATATTTTATATTTTGATATTTCTGGCATTTGAATTTGTGTGGAGTTTGAGATAAGAGTCTTCTAGATTCCACTGACAAAGAAATAATCATAACTAATGAAGGAGTAAGAATTTTCGTATATAATGATGTTGGAAAGCAAATGATATTCATCAGATGTCAGATTTGTTAATTTTGAATATATCTTTCCATTAAACACTGTGCCCTTCACTAATGAGCCAAGTTTATGTTCTCATTTAGTTCAATGAACATCCATGCCCATTCTTGCGTAAATATATATTTCTCTCATAACTATTTTTCCACAACCAAGAAGATTTCTTTTGTGATGATGCCATTTTAGCTAATAGTTTTCTGGAAGAAACTATGCACTTTGGGCCATGGTTTCCTTAATAGTGACAAGTTCAACCATGTATTTTATAGAAATTTAATAAATGCCATCTTCTGCTGAAAAGCAATGACGATGAGGAGGAGGAAGAGGTGGAAGAGGAGGAGGATGACAACCTGAGTGGTAATGGTTGTGTTGATGATAGCTGACATATGCTCATTAGTCAAGTAGATTTATAACTGTAACTTTTAATTGTTGAATCTAGTGCCTCCTGGGAAAATGAAGTTATGATGTTTGAGTCTTTCTTAATCATCTTTCATTCATTCAGCCATATTTGTTAATAATCTGCTATGCAAAAGACATTTTTGCAGCATCTTTTAAGATTCTCTGCCTTCAGGGAATATATCTTCAAGAAAGGTAAATAACATTATGTAAGAAGGCAAAGTAAAATAGATGGCAGTTGAATAAAAGTTAAACATAGGGAAATAAAGTGAAGATTATGTAAGGAGAATCAGGAAGGTTTTATCAGTGTGGATACCATCTGAGGACTGAGAATATTGAGGGAATGTCATGAGCCAAGTAAAGAGGCACAGACATGACTGGAGAGTAGCATGGCGTGCACAGGCTATGACAGATTGCTCAGTGACCCTGGATCTCCTAGATGAGACTATAAAACTCATATTGAATCATTCACAAGCGTATGGCTTCTGAAATTGTGAGGGCTCTAAATTGAAAGGCAAAGGCAATTTGTTTTGACCCTAGAAAATAAAAGGATTGTTGGTCAATAGTAACCCATATCATGATCACAGAAGGAGTGCTCTTTTAAAATTTTTTCAAACATATCAATGATTTCAAAGCGATGTATTGGGTGTAAGCT
Organism: Myrmecophaga tridactyla; assembly: GCA_004026745.1. Lineage (NCBI taxonomy): Eukaryota > Metazoa > Chordata > Mammalia > Pilosa > Myrmecophagidae > Myrmecophaga > Myrmecophaga tridactyla. The sequence continues at coordinate 37,712 of PVIY010006435.1, read as the reverse complement.
AATTTTGCCTGGTCAAATACAACTAAAAATGCACAATATTTCATTTAATAAGTTTAACTGTTGCCAGAATTGCTAGGAACTTCCTGAGTGACAACACCAATATTTTTACTCATTGTTCCCTTTGTACTTGCTGTATTGCATCACCAAGTCATGTGCTAAGAAGCAATCTGTTATAGAAGCTCTGGACCACCCCAAAATCACTCCAAGAAGTCTCCTTTTATTCTTGGCTTCCTCCATTTAAAAAGAAAAAGCTCCTGGGCAAATGTTTTTCAAGAATTCCTTCATCCTGGGAAAATTCTCTGAACTTGTAGTATTGATCATAACCTTTGGAAAATATGTCTTATGGATACAGTTGATTTTATCAAGTTGATATAGAACCCAACCTAATAACTATTCCTTAAAGGTCCTTTTCCCTGATTAAATCCTGGCATTTATTTAATAATGATTTTTTTTTAACCCACTAGATTCCACAGATCTTTTTTTTTTAATGTGGGCAGGTACCAGGAATTGAACCCGGGTCTCCGGCATGGCAGATGAAAACTCTGCCACTGAGCCATCGTTGCCCCACAGATCTTTTTGTAAAGGTATGTAACATATATTTTTATATATGTTTTTATATAGAACAGAACAGCATCTTCACCCTCAAATAATGAAGTGAGGGAAATCACCAGCAGTATACAGCATGATAGATACTTCAATTAAACATGTACAGGATGCCTCTGGAAGAACAAGAACGGAGCAGAGAGGATGGCCAGTTAATAGACTGGTGGAGTGCAACAGGAAGGCTTCTATGAAGGGTTAATGCTTAGGAAAACACAGAAAATAGGTAGGGAAAGGAGGCATGCCATTTCAGCATATAGGGGCCAGCAAAGTTAAAAAGATGAGCAAAACTGGTGCAACCAACATAACTGCATCTTCCTCATAACACCGTGATTGCCATCTTGGTCTTTTTCCTTTTTTATTTCTTCACAAGTTCTCATGGGTCAGTCATCTCTAGAGTGCACAAGAAACATGCAGTAGAGATTATGCCTCAGGTCTGAACAACTTGAGCAGTTTGCACACATAAAAGTCCTATTTCCCCCTCATTCAGTCACATTAGAAGTTATTTACCAAGGAGTAAAGATAACTAGAAAGGACTGATGATATTTGCAAGGTGTCATTTCATGGGCATTGAAAAGATCTGTCCTCTCACAGAAAGTTTTTTGTATCTGAGAAGGTCTAAAATAACACTGTCTTTTGCTTATGCTCCTATCTATTTTTGAAATTAAAATAATTGTAAGACAGATTACATATTTGAGCATTATTACTCACATTGGAGTATGGATAATTTTTAGATTTTCTTTTCTTAGAGCTTTTGGTAGGGAGAAGGGGAGAAAGTATCAGATGGATTGCTTAAAGAAGAAAGGGCATGAAATCATGGCGGGGGTGGTGGTGGTGGTGGTGGAAACAAATGAGAGGATCAAGACCAGGAATAGCTCATTCTTACACAGAGAAATCACTCAATAATACTTGTTCAATGAGTGAAAAGATGAATATGCCTCCAATGACTTACTGTGTGGTATATAGCTATTTCTAGTGACTAGAATTTATTCATTTTATTTTAACCTTGTTAAAGGCTACTTCTCCATGAGAAGAAAGCAACACAACATTTTAAATTCTTTTCCTATCATGTGACAATAATGTCTTTAGAAAGCCAAAGAGAAAAGTCATTTGAAAAAGGAAAAATAAAAAAGTAAAGAAAGGGGAGAGGAGTATAAAAGCCAAAGACCGAATGGGAATGAGATTCTAGCAAAGAAGTTTTAAGGAAGGAATTGGTTGATAAGAGAAACTCAAATAGGTAAGAGAATGGTGATGTGAAATATTTAAGGAATTCCTGCATCCAGCAGACAAAGGCTAAGCAGAGATGTTATAAGAGATCCAAGGCAAAGTTCACTGGCTCAGGATAAAATGGAAAGGATACCCAGCAATATTTGGGATTTAAAATCACCATATCAAAATGCTTGGAGCCATTTGGGCAAGATTATGAGAAAGAAAAAGTAGAGTTAAGCCTGCAAAAAATAATTTAAAATTTCTATATAAAACTTCTAAAACATAACCCATCATTTACACCCCATTGAAAAAACCCTCGTCTACTAAATAAAGCCTGTCATTCAAGGTCATCTGTGAACCCATTCAATCACAAGATAAGTAAATATTTTCTAGAGTCACCACCAAATTAAAACTTCCTGTGACTTATTTCATACTATTCTGTCCTTACCCACTCAATGACCCTCTGGCTCATTCATTAATTCATGCTTTCCTCCATTTGTTTGATCATCAAGCATTATGCTCAGAGACAGAATTGTAAGATTTATAAGCATTATCAAAATTCCATCATTGAAAATATCTATTCCTCTAGATCTACTTCAAATTTTCACTTCTCCAATGAATTAGTCTCTGCCCACCTTAGTCAAAGATAGGGCTTTTTTAGGCAAAAGAGTAAGGTGTTGTCGAGCAAGTGTGACATATATAAAAAAGGGAGAATGGAGTTATTCTTAATTCCAATTATTTTTAAAATGGCAATTGGAGGATGTTTTAGTTATTACTTGGATCAGGGAGGATGACTGTGGCTCAGAAATACTGAACTAGCAATGAGAAAGTCTCAGACAGGAGATTGGAATGACTTCACAAATGGGAACCTGGATACAGAAATCACTATGGGATAATCTTTTGAAGACAAGAAATAGGGAGTCAATAACTGGAAAAAAAAACATTTTAAAAGTGAAGACTGTTATGCTTGAAGGTTATATGAGATCTGGACAGAAGAAGGGCTGATATTAGCACTAACTGAATTTTTTACTCTTTCTTTTTTTTTTATTTTTTAATTTGTGCTTTGCATTTTTCTTTTTTTTTGTTTGTTTTGTTCTGTTTACTAATTCAGTTTTGTAGATGCTGAAAGGGTCACCCCCACTTCCAGGGAATAGGATTTGAAATGCAGCTAATCCAGAAGGAAAACCAGCTTGAGCATAGCATCTTTGTGAGTTTCCACCAACTGGGACAGAACAAAGTAAGGCATTGAGGGGAACAAGAATTCTGAATTTTAGTTTCTTTTTACTTTAATGTGAGGGATTTTCTCTCATTTGGGGGGCTTGAATTTCTTTCTGGAATTTTAATAATGGGAGGTACTTATGAGTGGTGAGAACAAAATATTTGTGGTGTTTTGTGAAACCCTTTATTCCCTCAACTGCACAGTTGTATAGGAAGTGACATAAGCTTCCCCATCATTGGACAGGAATGTGTGGGGTGTGAAAATTTAGGGTTAGACAGGAATGGGTGGTGTTCTAGTTTGCTAACTGCTGGGATGCAATATATCAGAAACAGAATGGCTTTTAAAAAGGGGAATTTAATGAGTTGTAGGTTTATAGTTCTAAGGCCAAGAAGATGTCCCAGTTAAAACAAGTCTATAGAAATGTCCAATCTAAGGCATCCAGGAAAAGATACCTTGATTCAAGAAGGTCAATGAAGTTCAGGGTTTCTCTCTCAAGTGAGAAGGCTCATAGCTTCTCACTCAGCTGAAAGGGCACATGGCAAACATGGTGTCATCTGCTAGCTTTCTCTCCTGGCTTCCGGTTTCGTGAAGCTCCCCGGGAGGAATTTTCCTTCTTCATCTCCCAAGGTCGCTGGCTGGTGGACTCTCTGCTTTGTAGTACTGGAGCATTCTCTGCTCCCTCTGAATCTCCTTCATTCTCCAAAATTTTTCCATTTTAATAGGACTCCAGAAACTTATCAAGACCCACCTAAATGGGTGGAGACATGTCGTTACCTAATCCAGCTTAATAACCACTCTTGATTAAATCACATCTCCAGGGAGATGATCTGATTACAGTTTCAAACATACAGTACTGAATAGGGATTATTCTGCTTTTATGAAATGGGGTTTAGATTAAAACATGTCTTTTCTAGGGGACATACATCCTTTCAAACCAGCACAGGTGGGTTGTGAAATTTTAGGGTTAACAATTTCATTTTCTCTCTACTCCCTATTCATTCTTCTGTAAGGGAAGAGAAATAACTAAGAAGGTGGTTAAGGTCCTGATATGCATTCCTCCATATTTATTAGTTTCCCAGGCATCGAGGTCACACATACTCTGTCTCTTCTTTTCCAGTGGTGGAGTATTCCTTAATTCTTTGCCTTCTCCAGCTATGACTGGTGGTTAAAGCCTAGGTACCCCAAATGTATTTAATTTGGAGTGGGAGATAAGTGGCCCTGCAGAGTTCTTCACTGTGGTTGCCACGAGAGAGCCCTGCTTTGATTTTTATAAGAAAACAAATGTCAATTAAATCATCTGTATAATAAGACCATGAGACTGGAGCCTTGCAGCCAGGCCACTGAGATTATCAGTGAAGTTTCTACTAAAAATCATCCCATTTTCTTAGACAAGCCACACATTTAATTGTCTTATCTGTAGATTCAAGCTTGTATCAGGCTATGCTTTAGGTTTCCTTTAATGTTTTCTATCAAGAATCATTTGTTGAGAGCCTATTACATGCCAACTTCTAGGTTGGACCTAAGCAAACAGCTCTTACAATTGTTGATTGAATGTAACCATCCACTCCCCTCCAGGGGTGATGTCAGGCCTTAAAAACCATAATAAAAATTTAAATTGTAGTTTTAATTTATTTCTACCATGAGTCTGCTTTATTTTCCACAAGTAAAAACATAATTTTCTAAATAGGCTTCTGAAAGTTAGGAAAATAAGCCAAAGTTGGTCCAAACCTATTCCTTAGTTTAGACTAAGCTCTTGGGAAGGGAGAGAAAGTGGATATAGCTACTAAAATAAGCTCTTGGGCTTTAAAATTCGCATTGAAAACTCCGTGTTTTCAGTAGTTAATGCATTAAGCCAGCCCAACATTTCTTGGAAGAGAGACTTCAGGATCCTTCTTTAAGTATTCACAACACTTTCTTACATTGATGTGGAACAGTGAGGCATGTAGCTTGCACTCAATGCTGAGTCCACTCACCACTGTTACTGTTCTAGTTCTTAAAATCAACCTTCAGTATCAGTATCATTCCTTTGTCCTTGTCCTTTTTAGCAAATGTACAGAAATGAATGTCACCAGTGTGTCCAGGCTTACACTTCAGAGTTGTTAGTATGTGTGTATTTTCCCTGTAACCTAGGAATTTGGGAAACAAATCTACTGTTTCCTCTATAGTACCCCTGCAGCTTTTTTTTTTACCTACTATTATTAAGTTCCAAAACACTAGGGAATTTTTTTTTTCTTTTTACAGGGTTTCCCTTCATTTTTAGCTTCTTTGTCGCTGTATATTTTTTTTTAAGAAAGCTGCTTATAGATTTAATGTAAAAAAATCTTCTTGTTCAAAGTGCTGTTAATCAAGCCAAGCTTCATTCAGTTTAATTAAACTTTACAGAAGGAGAAAGGCACATAAAAGAGTAAGTTGATTGTGAATGTAATGAGAATCAAGCCAATCTTTTCCAAGGACTTTTTGATGCCCAGGATATATTGGCCCCTGTGGCTCCTTCATAAACTTTTCTGCTGGGTTACCAGACAAAGGCCATGGATTCTTTTGCCAGACACCCTCAATAACCAATTCCTGAGGCACTGGGGTTTCAAAGAAAGAGTTTATTACTAGAAGCATAGTAGGAAAGCAGATGGCCTAGTGGCCCAAAATCTGTCTCCCCAACCTGTAATAATTCTGATAGTTTTTTTAGCAAGAAAGATGGGCAGGGTTTAGCATACTGAGCACTATGGCCTCAGATGATGTCATTAGAGATTATCTAATTATTGAGCGTGTGCAGACTAATTACATGCTTAGTCACAGAATGTGTATAAGAAAATGGAGGAATGAGGTCTAGGTGACTTGCAGGTTAAAGTCTAAGCTACTGCACATGTCAGGCAGACCCATTTTGGTTAGATCCAGTCTTGGTTATCAAGATAACTTTGGACTTGGGTGGGTTAGTTCTGGGCTCACCCAAGACCCTTCATTAATAAATATTAGGGACTGTCTTTAGTGATTACAAGACTCTAAAGTTGAAACACTGGATTAACTGGGTACAAATGAAGGTTAATCACGAAGTTTTTGCAATCCCAGGGGCAGAATATAAAAGTTATACAATCGTTATCCAAACTCAAGGCAGTTGCATTGCAATTTAGAGATTTCAGGTATCTCCCCCATCTACTCCAATATACCAAAAAAAAAGCAAAAAGGTATATCTATATAATGATTCAGTAGTCAAAATCATCTCTTAAATCCTAATTTCTTGGTTATAATAGTGGAGAATTCCAAAGGTATTCAGATAAATCCCAGCATGTTGCTTTATATTATATTGAATTTGGTGACTCGAGAACCCATCTGCTTCATTCTCAGTAGCTCAACTAGCTGGAAAAAAAATTTTAAATATCAATTCAATTAACAGAGCTATACACATACTTTGCTTAAACTTCATACACCCAAAATGGACTTAACAGTGAAACTTTATCATCGGGCTCTGATATCAAAAGAAGTATAATCTTAATAAATATAGAATGCCCAAATAATGCAGTGTTGGCAGAGTCACATTTAAAGATATACAGCTTAGTAGCCATATGTGATTTAAAATAATTGAATTTTTATACTCGTGGCTTTTAAAGAGCATTAAAGTAGATCTAATCTATAACTCCCAATAACACCCCTTTTAAGTCCTTAAGCCATCCTCAGGGCTCGTCTGCCTTTCCTTTGCTACAGAGTCTCTTGGATACTAAAACTTCAAAGCTCTGTTTCCTTGTCCAGTCTGTCCCCTTTCTTCCCTCTCACTTCTTTTAGTATGTGGACATCTTCTCCTCTTCTCCAATTAGAGCAGTTTTCCATCCTCTTTATCAAGAAGGATAGGAGGAAAATAAGTGGACAACAAAGAGCTAATTTTAGTGGGCAGGGTGATTGGGTAGAGGCTGCAAGCATCACAATTAACAACACTTATCCTCAGAAAGGAGTCCTCAAGTCACCTCTGGGCTGACGTGCTATTCTCCCACTCACCAATGGCTCCTGAGCACTTACAACACCCCATGAACTATTACAGACCTTGGTGTCACAACTGTGAGCAAGAAAGACAACATCTCTAGCCTGTATTGGTTTTCTTTTGCTACTCTAACCAATTACCACAAACTTAGTGGCTTAATCCAACACCAATTTAGTCTCTTCTCTAGGTTGGACACTGACATGGACCTCTCTGAGCTAAAAATCAAGTTTCAACAAGAATGGGTTCCTTTCTAGTGGTTCTAGAGGACAGTCTGTTTCTTTGCCTTTTCTACCTTCTGATGCAGTGGTTTCCTCTCGAGAGTCTGTGGGCCTTCACTTAGCAACTCCAGGACACAACTCTGGGTTCTGGCTTGCTTGGCATCTCATGGAAAGGCATCTGGTGATGTTGGGCTCTGCACCTCCAAACATCCATGTCTAGGCATCTGATCTCTCTATTGGCTCTCTAAGCATCTCCGAATGTCTGCCTCTGTTAGCACTGAAGCAACTGTGCTTTCTCCAAAATGTCTTCCCTTTTAAAGGACTCCAATGAACTAATCAAGACCCGCCTTGAATAGGTGGAGTCACATCTCCATCTAATCAAAAGGTCCCACCCACAATTGTGTGTGTCACATCTCCATGGAAACAATCCAGTCAAAGTTTCCATCTCACAAGATTGAATCAGGATTAAAAGAAACAAGGCTGCCCCCTTGTTTGGATCAGGAAAAAGGATATTGCTTTTCTGGAGTTCAAAACAGCTTCAAACCAGTGCAGGGATGTGTTCTGATCTTTGATATTGAGAGACACAATAGAGCAAATATTTGGCTGTTGTTTCACATTACTCACAGCCCTGACCAATGAATCTTCTCATATATATACAGACAGCAAAATACTACATTTTCCTCCAAGATTCTGGTCTTCATTTCTTTGACAATTTGGTCTGTATTTAAAACAGGGTTACAATTTCAACCTTTGAAGAAATTAGAAGTATACTACCTGTTAGGAAACGTTGAAACCCAAGAAGCTGGAAAATCAGATGAACTAAGGAAAGTTTTTTTTAAGCCTCTTATTTGTACCTTCCTAACCACCTGGTGTTGCCAGCTTCAGAAGAACATCTCATAACAAGCTTTCTGGTGAGAGTTTTGACACTTCCACTTCTGGTCCTTACTGGAAATAATACAAAATAAGCCTTCTGTGCAACATTTCAGTAATGACTGTGCCAATTCAGGGATTTAAAAAAAAAAAGAAAGAATAACAACCAAACATTTCAAAACTTTAAAAGGCTTTAGTTGGAAAGTAATGGTCTACCCTCTGGGGAAGATAAGTATATCAGGTATGAAGGCTTTTAGCTGAAAGAAACATAGAACTTGACTAACACTGGCTTAAACAGGAGATGTTTACCATTTCCTTAAAATAGAAATCAGGAGGCAGACTCCTCCACAACTTTGACATTCTCTCTCTTCCTGCTCTGTCAGCATCAGCATCTCAAGCTTTTTCCTGGGGTGACCACACAATTTGTAATCTAACGTTTGAGTACAGAAGGGGGCTTTATTAATAATTCCATCCACTGAGCCAGCAGGTGTCACTTGGAACTGTCCTGAGCAAGCAGTACTTACGATTACCCTATCATTTCTCTCATGCTTTTGCCTCATGGTCTCAGGATGGCTGCCAACATTCCATGGGTTCACATTCAAATGCAAGGAGCAAGGGGAAGAGAAGCTTGTGTCCCAGGCCTGTCCCTGTATCAGAAAGGAACTGCCTTCTCCGAAGTCTCCATTACACATCTGCTTACATCTCACTGACCACCCTTAGCTACAAGAAGAGCTGAGAATGTGTGTGTATGCCAAAAGGAAGCAGAATTGTCATGATTGGCTTGGAACACTAGCAGGATCAGCTGTGGCACGTCCACTGAACAAAATTGGGGCTCTGTTAACAAGGAATGAAGTGGAGAATGGTTATTGGTTATAAATCTAACTGTGTGGGTCTCAGTGCCCTTTCATTTACCCGAGTCTATACCAATAGCATGACTGAACCCGCTGAAGGAAGGCATTTGATGAGCCTTGAGTCTTGAACATAATCCCAGGTCAGAGTCACTAGTGCACACCAATCGATGCTCAGGTTTTCCTTTTCTTGTTAGATTATGCTTTCTACCGTCTCTTGCATTTGGATGTGGCCACGTGACTGAATTCTAGCTAAAGGAAAGGGAGTAGATATAAGCTGTGCACCTTGTAGGAAAGGTCCGTGAATGTCTCCTACAAGCAATTCTGGCTCAATTTCTCTGGCCCCTTTCAGGAGGAAGAGGACTCTGAGAAGCTGGAGGAGGATGAAGCTACAAGACCAAAGGAGCTGGTCCATACCCTGCCGCTGAACTGCAGTAGACTGATTGGACCCAGGACTTGCGTTCAGCAAGAAAGAGCTTGCTCTACTACACCGCTGAAATGGGGAAGCTGTTAAAGAGCATCAGTTTGCCTCTTAAACAATAGGTCCATTTTAGCAAATGTGTTACAAATCGTATTAATTCCTTTGCCTGATCATTGTGGAAAGTACCCTGCACTTGAAATCCTACATCCCTGACATACTGCACCGAATTTGGCACACAGTAGGTCTTCACATTGATGAGTGCATTAATGAAGAAAAAGAACCCCCCCCCCAAAAGAATGAAATAAACCTTTTCAGTGGTATCTTTAAAATGCATACTCAAAATCCAGTGGACAATCTTTACAGCTTATTCGATTTCGAGGGCTAAAGGGAATTATCGATAAGCGCACTCAATAACCAATTCCCTTCCACCCACCCCCCACCTCAAAATCAACTTGTCCTTCAGTAACCACCAGATAAGGAGATATTTGTTTTCTAGGCAGAGATCCTTGGGGCATAAATAAACATCACTCTTCTTCAACCGCCACCCGCAGGTCCTGTCCCGGGACTGCTCTTGTCCTCCCCTCTCATTCTGTGGATGTGAAACACATGTGGGGCAGGGAGCTGCCAAACCACAGAGGCGCCTGTGTGTACACACCATGGCAGTCGACTCTCCCGGCATAAGTGCCGGGGCCGGCTCAAGTTTCACTTCCTCCCGGCCTCTGATTTCAGCTCAGAAAGAAGCGGTATCTGAGTTCTTGAGGGAAAGAAGGGGCCGTGGGGGGCCCAGCTCCTCGGGGCCCCTCACGTGTCATTAGCTTCATGGTGGGAATTTCCTGGGATTTTTTTCCTCTCATCAGTTATTAACCCAGCTAGTAAATGTAAAAAAAAAAAAAAAAAAAAAATGTAAAAGGGACCATACAATTTGCTAATTCGTTTTGGACGAAGTAACACACCTTAAGAATTGTATATCCTTCCACCGGTTTGTTTTACTCAGGGTGATAGAAATGCTGAAGCACGGGTATGGGAGGGAACTGCATTGCGTTGGGAATTCGAATCTTGGTTACTTTGGGCAAGATTGCAACCTTTCTGACCCGCAGTTTTCTGATCTAGAAATTACGGATAATAAACAAGTTCGTAGGGGGAGTTTTGCTGGGAGGATGATACAAAAATCACTTGGCTAATAAGCAATGATCCTAGGAGCCATGCAAAGCTCCCTGAGCTGTGCCACCCGCCCAAGGAGGAGAGGGGCTGAGCGCCAGCCTGGTCTGAGGAGCAGGGAGCAGGGTGGGATTCAGACCTCCTCATCCAGGGCTACTTCCACATGCCTCTCAGCCACGGTTTAGCAAAGGGATTCACACTGCCCAAGCTCCCTCCTGGTGCTAAACTCAAGTTCTTTGGACAGAACCTAGGATTCTCCAGCTCTGAACCTAGTGCCCCTCATCAAGCTGCTATTCCCAGGCTGACCCACCTCCAGGAGCTTGGGGGAACCTGGTAGTACCATGCCAGGCCCAAGCTAAAGCATGACAACTGCCTTTCTCCTCTTTTTAAAGGAACAGACAAGAATAGTAATGTCAGAGGGAGAGGCCAGATCTACCAGTCACGAGTCTCTACTGCTCCCTGGGTGGGGTTCTTTCCCAATGCTGTGAGACCCTAAAAAGAGGCCACCAGGAAGACACAGAGGCTTCAGTGCTGGGGCACTGGTATCTGGTCTGGGCACAGGGCGGGGTGCTGGGGGCTGGGGGCAGCTTCAGCACAGCTGTGCCCACGTTGTCTGGTGTCCCAGACACAACACAAGAAGTGCCCGCCTCAGCCTTTCAATCCCAAAGCCCTGCACGATTCTCAAGAGAGACCCGTCATGAAGCCATCTCAACCCAAATGCAAGAAGGGTCTTTTGAGAAACCCATGCCAGGACACTGATAGACCTCTGCAGCCAACGTGCAACCAAAAAGCATGTTGTATGTGTGGCATTCCCAATGTCTCCCAAAGAATGGATGCTCTAGAGGCTGCCTGCACGCATTGTTCCGAGAACCCTCGCAGGATATTCTGCAATGACCACACACACGGCCCCACTCAGTCTTGTGGCCAACTGTTTTGGCAAACCTGCAGCAGGGGGTCTTGGGATATCCTGCCACTGAGCCACCATTGCTTGCCCTAGATATTTTTAATGTAGCAGCAGCAGCCTCACTCCATAATTGACGTTACCTCAGTTTATCAGATTTTATTTAGGGTTTATTTTGCACCAGACCTCATGCTGAATTAATGTGTTATTAATTCATTTGATTTTCATAATAATTCAGTAAAGACTCTATTATTTTCCCCATTTTTCAAATGAGGAGCTTGAGGCACAGAGAAGTTAAGTAACTTGTCCAAGTCACACAATGAGTTAGAGTAGGGACTTTAGCCCACAAGTCTGCTCCAGGCTGTGTGAGCTCAGCCACCAGCTACCTCTGCCTTCTTGGTAGACCCATAAAGAATTCTCACCGCAACCACTGAGAAAGGAAACTGCTCAGACCTTCCCAATGGGAAGACGAATTTCTCCTTGTATGCTCTTTCTCTATTCAATGTGTCTGAAGAGCTCAAGTGTGCTTTTAATAAACGTTAGTAGAAAATAGCAAGGTATGAGTGAGTGGTATTTGTTTCATTTTATAAGGAAACAACTGAAGCTCTGCAAAGTCAAATCAACCAGAGCAGAGTCACTGAAGATTCACACTCTAGTCTGTCTGCTTCCAAAACCCGCAATGTTCATCCTTCCCCCACATGGCATACTGTTTGCAACATCTAGCCATTCCTTTGCTGTATAATTGTCTCAGCTGCATTATAATTTCTGTATTTGTAAGACATCCTCCTCAATTAGTCTGAGAACTTCCTGTGGCTGGGAAGGTACCTGTTGTGTGTGGGAGGGGTGCATCATTTGTTTTTCTTATCCCCAGCACCCTGCTGTTTGTTGCAAATAAATAGCACCCAGCCGATGTTTGTGGGATGCATTCATAAATGAAGGTGTGGAGGATAAGTTCACAGAGATGGTTTTTTTTTTTGCATCTCTAAAATCACCTTTGCTTTGTTGCTTTCAGAAGTCAGTGTGAAATCATTTTTATTCTCTTCCTATAACTTTTGCTTGAGAAAAACACAGTAACCAGTATCTCCTTTCAGAAATCTTGCAAATCAATTTGTTTAGTCATGAAGGCCCAGCAGCCATCTGTTATTCAGCTGCAGGAGATGTTTATTCATACTTTTGCCCATTCATCTGTTTTGTGTTTCCGTTTGTCCATTTCTCACTTAAGATAAACAAAAACCCGTCAGTGGTGGACTGAAGCCAAGCCTCTGAATCTTCCAGTGGAGAAAATGAATGTATTTGACAGGAGAAAGGAGGAACGAAGGGTGAAGGGAAGAAATTCCACTTCTTACTCCTAAAAGATGGAGAAGGTCTCTTTACGTTACAAATTACGTAGCCATGCTTAATTAGTGCCCTTTGAGTTGCAAAATGGCCGAAATATAAGACGAAAACATTCTGGTCATGCAAACAGTCTTAACTCATATCATACTGATCCTTTCACCTGAGCAAAAAGTTTTGTTCTGCTTTAATTCAGAGAAGAAGTCCATAGAAATGTGTAAGTTTTCTGATGAAAGATACACCACTCTCCTATCCACTCTTTCAGAAACACTGGGGGAAATGTCATTTGTAATCTTTTCCTAACGATGATTTTGAATCTGCTGTCTCCAACCTAAATGTTGTAGGTGACAGAATTGAGCTAAGCACCATAGGATTAATTAGTCCATACAACTGAGAAATCCAGAGGAAGGATTGACTTCAGGAAGGGTGTGACCAGGACTTAAAGAAACTTGCCAGGGCCCAGTGCCTTCTATCCTCCATTCCTGCTGCCCACTGCATGGGACAAGTCCCTCTCACAAAGGCTACATAGAGAGGCAGAAACTTCAGCTAACATGTTTCCAGGTACACTCCCAAGGGAAAGGACTCTTCCTTTCAAGTCCAGTAGCCCCAGCACATATCTCACATTGTTCATTGGCTTTGATGGTGGTCCATGCCCATTCTCCAACCCACCACAGGCCAGAGAAATCCAAGGCTCCTGTTGACCAGGGAGGAATCAATCACAACTTCTGTATCTGGCGCTGAGGATGGAGGGATGAGTCTACCATCTTGGAAACACTGGTGGATCCTCAAGGAAAAAACCCTGATCTATTAACCCACAAAAAGGCAAACAAGTAAAGAACAGAAAGGACACAAATGGGGGTAATGGTACCCTCATAATATGGAAATTTATTCAGTCATAGAAAGAAAATCCCTATCATATTTTTAAGTGATAACATCAAAACCAGAACAATAGTAGCCAAAGACTTGCTTTTGTAAAAATAAAAATATGCACACATTTATTCTTATTAATGTAGAAAAATTCAAAGAGGTTTGATAGAGAGTGGCTTATGGCATCCATTCTCTCCTTTGGTCATCTTTAGTAAATGAAACAAAACAAAACTGGAAACAAGCTGAAAGAATAGTCTATTATTTTTTTCAGAGCCAATTACCACTCAGCTAATTATCACATTTCTCTGTCTCCCTGGTTGACATGTACAATGATTTGAACAAGTTCTGGCCAATGAGATATACAAGCCACAGTATTGGGAGGTACCAAGAGATCTCTTTAAAGTGGAAGCAATGGGCTCTCCCTCTTCCCTTTCTTCAACCTGATGGCCAGAATGAAGAGGAAATGACTGGAGCTAGAGGTGACATGGACAGAAGCGCCCACTGTTCCTGAAGATTGTGGAGCTATGATTCCAGCCCTCAAAGACTGCCTCCACATTAATCTTATGTGAAAGAGAAACACATTTCACTTAAGTGGCATAATTTTGAGGGGTTTTGGCTTCTAATGTTATTTACAATGATGATGGTGTTATACTGAGCCAAACACAATATTAAATGATATGGAAAACATACATCAAACTTTTACAGTGGTTTCCCTCAGAAGCAAGAATGGGAAAGCATGTTGGGAGTTACATCTAATATTGTAAGCAATAAAAAAATTGAACATGTTTCATCCATTCCCCTATCAGTGATTTATTTATGAGATCCTGGATATAGGATAAATTTGTTCTGATTTTAAAAGAATGAAGATTGAAGAGCTGTATTTTGGTATAAGAGTTTAATAAAGGTTCTTGAATCTCATGTCTAGGGAATAGTTTTAGTCTTAGTCATTGTGCAGGTTTGCAATCGTTATGTACCCCAGAAAAGCCATGTTCTTTTAATCCTGACCCAATATTATGAGGTGGGACCTCTCGATTATGTAATTTCTATAGAGATGTGCCAATTGCAGGTGAGACTTTTTGATTAGATGGAAATGTGACACTACCCATTCTAGGTGAGTCTTAATTAGTTTACTGGAGTCATTTAAAAGAGGAAATATTTTGGAGAGAGCCAACAAAGACACAGACATTAGGACATGCTTGGAATGCTGACACAGATGCTTCAAGAGCCTTAGAAACCAGAGCTGATGTCAACATGTCTCTTCCCATGATATGCAAAGCAAGCCAGAACCTGGAGAGAGCCAATACAGAGAAGCTAAGGGGAGGCCTACTGATGCTTGGAGAGGAAGCCACTGGAATCAAGCACAAAGCAATGAACTGGGAGCAAAGCAGATGCCAGCTATGTGCCTTTCTAGCTGACAGAGAAATCCTGGATGCCATTCAGTCTTTCTTTGGAGTCAAGGCATTTTTCCCTGGATGCCTTAGTTTGGACATTTTTAAGACCTTAGAACTGTAAACTTGTAACTTAATAAACTCCATTTGTAAAAGCTGATCCACTTCTTCTATATTGCATTCTAACAGCTTTAGCAAACTAAAACAGTCATTAAACTAAGATCCCCTGTATATAGTAATTGGACACAGAAATGAAGGGTAAATCCCAATCCCCTGCCCTCAAGAATCACAAGAGTCAGGTAGAGACAGATGGGAAATCAAGAACTTACTAAATCATATGGAAAACAATATTTTGGAAGCATGTACAGAGTTCTATGGAGGCACATAGGAAGGGCACTTATCCCAGACTTGGGAAGTCAGGAGAGGCTTCCCAGGGGCTATGATATCATTACAGAGTGTTCTAGTTTGCTAGTTGCCAGAATGCAATATACCAGAAATGGAATGCCTTTTTTAATGGGAATTTAATAAGTTACAAGTTTACAGTTCTAAGGGATTGAAAATGTCCCAATTAAAGCAAGTCTCTAGAAATATTCAATCTAAGGAGTCCAGGGAAAGATACTTCATCAAACCCTGATGAAGTTCAGGGTTTTTCTCTCTCAAGTGGAAAGCCACATGGTGAATACAGCATCACCTGTGAGCTTCCTCTCCAGCTCCCTGGGAGGCGTTTTCCTTCTTCATCTCCAAAAATTGCTGGCTAGTGGACTCTCTGTTTTGTGGTTCTGCCTTGTTCTGCTGTGGCTTTCTCATCATTCTCAAAGGCATTCTCTCCAGATAATGTCTCCTCTTTTATAGGATCCTAGTAAACTAATCAAGACTCACGTAGAATGGGTGGAAACATGTCTCCAACTAATCAAGTTTAATACTCACAATTCATTGAGTCACATCTCCTTGGAGATAACTTAATCAAGTTTCCAAACTATGGTGCTGAAAAGGATTAGAAGAAACTGTTGCTCCCACAAGATCAATTAGGATGAAAACATGGCTTTTCTAGGGAGAGTTGAAAAAGGAGGGAAAATATGGAATGGAAGATAAGCATGGAAATGGTTCCATTAGAGTAATAATGTATGTTTTTGGAAGATTATTTCCCCTAAGGCATCAAGAGCACCACATTTCTACTAAAGGATGGGCCAACATGGGTTCAACAATAGCAAATCCCTACTTCAGAAGATAAATGTAAAATTGTGACTCTAGTTTACCATTACTGTTTCCTGACATAACTTCTTAAATTTGCCTCTTTCCAGATTGGGAAAACAATGATGATGTGGAATATAATTTTGGCAGTTATAGACAAAAAAAAAAATCACATTTTATATCTCTGTATTTATGCCCTGACTCTATGATGTAATGCTCCTGTTTATCAGCTCAAAGTTTCACATAATCCAAAATGAACACTGTTGAAACTTTTGTTAAGAGTTTCAACAGTGAAAAGAGTTAGGAAGAACTCTTTAAATTACAGACTCACTCAGACCTACAAGGAAGGCCTTGTTGTTGAGAAAAGCTGTGAATCCCCCCTAAAGTGAAAAACAGAAGATCATTAATTATTCCTAAGTGATCCATTTTTTAATTTAAGAAAATAGAACTATAACCTACCTAGCTGTTTTACAGATAAGGTTCAGAAGGAAGAGTCACACATAGAAAAGGAATAGCACAGTAGGGATTACAACAATTTCCATCCCAAATACCAAATAAAGCAGGGTCTAGCTTAAAGGGCTCATCAAACAGTATCACAAATAAATAATTGAGGGCTGGGAATAAGAGATGCACTGGGTTGTAGGGACTGGCTCACTATTCAGCTAAAGGAGTAGCCACTTATCAGCTCCAACAGATATTACCATATAGGAATGCAACCCAGGGTTTCCAGATCTGTTTGTTAAAGAGGGAAAGAAGTTAGATCTTTATGTGAATACTCCTCCTTTCTATTCTGTCTATAGGCTCAGTCAAGCCATAGATTGCTATTTGGCAATCTCTGCAAGGAATAGCAGAGATGATCATGGGCATATACAATGATAAGGGATTCCTTTCAGTGCCTACCTTTAAATTAGCTAGATCAATTTGCTTAGCCCTATTCTTCAAGAATAAAAAGAAAAAGAGATATCAGTAATATTATCTTAAAGTTATTATCCTCCATTAAACCTTCCCTCCTAATATCTTTAGAGAGAGACTTAATCTAAAATTAGACAAGTGGAGATCTTTCTCCCACAATTGCTTCCCAGTCAATTTCTCCTCAGATCTCAGATGGAACCAAATCAAAAGAATGAATAAATTTCACACATCGTTGTGATGAATTCCAAATATGTCTTCATAGAGGACTTATTGAGCATATGGTTTTCTTGAATGGGATGGGGAAGCAAGGGGAAAGTCAAACTATGACCTTCCCAACTAAACTCCCAGGAGTGGTGTTCGTTCACTACTCAACAAGTATCTTTGGTGTATAATTCCTATATTTTCTAGCATTCCAGATTTATGAAGAGCAACAACCCAGAGATTCTGGAATGCTAGAAAAACCCTGTCTTTTGGCTAAAGTCCATCAAGTGATACATTCCAGTTTTAAGCAACTTTCTTCAATTTTTTTTAAATTGTAAAGGAATTATTTGCATGATAAAATTTCAAAGACTCTCTAAAGCTCTACATCTTAGACTGAAAAGTCCTAAGAAATCATTAAGGGTTAATGCAGTTGACCACTTCCCTGGAGCAGCTGAAGCTGAGTCTCTCCTATACCCTGTTCAGGTAGACAGAGGAGATTCATTTCCTATTGTATGCCAGCCTCATTCCAGTCTTCAGGACAAAATTCTTCAGGAAGTTCAGAGCACAAGGCGCTTCATAACAGGTCAGAAGGTATGGACAGAGGGTTCTTTGACATCTATTCACTGCAAACATCCCTCTTTATGGATTCCCATAAGAAGGTAAACAAAATACCAGTTGAGCTGGTTTCAACTGGGCCAGTGATCCTCCTGCAGATTTCACATGCAGAAAGTAGAACTAGACCATTCCAGCTTCCAGTTAGTTCCCTGCATATGTTGCCAATTCCATCAGAGTGCTAGAGTTCCTATGTTAATATTTATTTGAAGAAGGTAGATAGATAAGGGAACTACACTCTTCAGAAATTGACACCTAAGAAAATGTCACTGTTTTAGTTTTCCAGAGCTAATTTATGGGGTAAAAAAAACTGAGGATCTGCCAGCCTTAGAGAAGCAAAAGGAATGTGATCAAAATTATCTGTATTTGTTTATCTAGTCATCTATTCACCAGTCCATTTATCAAGCACATTTCTGTGGGGCAAAGGACATTCTCTTGTTCTACTTCCCTTGCCTCTCTCTGTTTCCTTTTATCTGTTTTGTTTTGTTTACCTCTCCTTGTCTATCCCTTAAATGTAGACATTCCCCATAGATCAATCATTGGCACTCTTCTTTCTCTTGACAGGCTCCACTGGAAATCTCATCCAAACTAAAGATTAGTCTGATCCGTTAATGAGCTCTATTTTTAGTACCGGTCCCCCATTGCCCATTCATATTAGACATTTGTGCCTGGAGATATGGTTAGTACCTCAATCTTGATGTGCTGCAGATAATCACATTTTTTTTTTTATTATCAAATGTTTCCTTCTCATATCCCTTGTTTCTTTTGAAGTCATTTATCCAAGCTGCTAGTTTTCACCCTCTACTTCTTCCTTGCTCCCCACAACCACCATTAGAGAATCTCAACAATTCTTATTCTGACTAATCCCTTAAAGCCTTCCTCTATTTTCCCTCATTGCTGCCCCTGTTCTAACTTAGGTTTCATTGTTTCCTTCCAGGATTAATCCTGTGGTCTCCCAACTGGTCTCTTTCCCATCCATTTTACCCACTGTACCTAGATGAATCTCTCTGAAGCATAGACCAGCCCTTTGTGAGCCATTCCCCCACTAAAATCTCTAGTGATCTTCCGTCCTCAATCAAATGAGGTGCAAACTCCCTAGAACAACATTCAAGACCACAGAGCAGGGTGAGTGTGCCACCCAGATCCCTTTCTCATTCTTCCAGCTAGCAGGAGTGTTGCCTGCTGATGGCTCACAGCTCAGCTTTTTGCAGGTCTTGTTCTGGCCAAAAGGAGCTGCCCCACCTGAAGTCCCATTCTCTCCTCCCAAGCAGCACATATGCAGTGACTTACCACTGTGGCAGCGTGCAGACCCAGTCCCCTCCCTCAAACCAGGATGATTCTGAAGGGTTATCTCAGTTTCAGAGTTCCTCTTGGGATTGTCTGAGGCCTCTTTTGCAATAGAGTTCAACTACTTCTTCTACCCAATACCACTTTTCTAACTCCCTTCTCCCTCAGATATGTTGCCTCTGCACATAAAGTAGCATCCACCTGTACACACATATCCATCTCAGAGTGTTTCCAGGGGAACCCAGCCTATAACAAAGACTCTCCACAAGCTGACCTCACCAAAGCTGTTTCTTCTTCCCAAAATTCATGTCCTCCTTCTCTTGCTCAAAATCAAAGCCCATCTCATATGTCACTTCCTCTGTGGTACCCACACAGTTGCAGATACTGAAACCTCCCCTGACTGCCAGAGTATATCACTATCCCTATTATGATGTTTATCACTTCTACTTTATTTTATGTTTATGGATGCATATATCTTATTTCTTTTATCGTAAGAAAATGAATATTCTTTGAGGTCAGTGTCTGTCTGCTTCATTTTGCATTTACACATCACCTGACACGATGCTTATTGTGCCAGAAGTGGAAGAACACTAAGTTAAAGTCAATCATCTCTGTTGAGTATTACTGAAGTAAAACAAGTGATCGCCTTTAATCTTTTCTCTTGCCACCACCATCAAGTTATAGCATTGAGAAAAGAAAGTTCCAGTTAAATGACAGGAGAAAGTCAGAGTAGGATTAATATAATCAAGTTGGCCAGACAAAATTCCATAATGCACAGTCCCTCAGTCAAACTGTCAGGGAAACCAGGGCCCTCAGATGAAAATAATGGCAATGGTAACACTAGCAATGGCAGAATACTTGGAGTGCATTCAGTACTCACTGAGTAATATGCTCATAACAACTCTTTGACTTAAGTACCAGCAACCTGATTTTAATAAAGTAGAAACTCAGGGAAAGTAAACATCCACCATGTCCATGGTCACGTAACTAATGAATGCATGCCAGCCTACCAAACCTAGAGACCATGCTCTTAGCCTTTTCATCACATGGTAGAACAGCCTGAACCATGTTAAATCAATTTGGATACACATTAACCCTGAAAACGCCTACATATGTTGCAGCCCTAATTTATCAATAGCACCCTGTTGCACATGGCTTATATGACAGTTCTGCTTATCCCAATCTCTGCTGATCTGTTTCCATCTGTGTGGCAACTGCAGCATCAGTATAGGATGAGATCCAGGACTCAGAATTTACTCCGGCTGGAGAAATATAAAGAGCTCATCTAACTCAACAATTTGACATTTGGCATTAAACTATGCCTATGCTTTAAGTCTCATTTAGGATGTTGCATTTTGCCTTCACCAGAAGACTCAGCTCCTACCAGGTCATCAGAAATTATGAGTTACCGTAATAGGGCCCAGGACTATTCCTGGCATTAGGCTTATGATGGTGAACTAAAGGAGCACATTCCACTGTTCACTACTTTAGTTGCAATACCCAGACCGTAGCTTAGCAAATAATATGTAATTAATTATGCAATAAATATTTGCTGGATGAGGAATGAATGCATGAATCACTGGGTTTTTACCTTGGCCCCTGACTTTTCCTCTTCCTCTTCTAACCCAACTTGTTCAGTCCTTGGGTCCCAAAGTTCTCTCCCTGGACTGGCATTTCTTCAGGTCTCTTCACCTCTACCTTAGACTCCCTGGCCTAATCGTTGGATTAATTTCTTCTTTCCATTTCCTACTAGTGGGTTCCATGCAGCTTTAAGCGACTGTACCAGTCAGCTTAAGCTGAGTTATGCTGTGGTAATAACTGACCCTACTATCTCACTGGTGTAAGACAGCAAAGGTTTTTTTCCCCCCTCCCATTGCTATTGATCAATTGCCACTGTGCTCTAGAAGTAGCCTATCTGTGATACAACAATATCAGGCAAATGGGAAAGGGAGGTGACAGAATCACAAGAGGGCCCTTAGAGTTTCTGCTTGGAAAAAGTATCCATCACCTCCAGTTACATTTCAATGGCTAAACTTTAATTCAGTTGTTAGGGTAGTATAATCTTCCCAAGAGTGGGGCACAAGTCAACCGGCCAAGCCCAATGTGAAAGGGAGATGTATCCTCCTATGGAAAGGAGTGGTATACCAAACCATGTCAAGCTGAGTCCTGCAAATATGGAAATATGGATGGATATTCTGGCCCCAACTCATTGGAAGCCCAATGATTGGATTAGAAACTGAGAAGATCTTAGGAATGTAGTGATCTGACACCAGCTGGAGAGTGTATTGAGCCCATTGGGATATTAAAACAATGTTGTCCGATAATTTAAAGCTTAAAACAGGTAAACTCCCTGATTTCTTTTCAGCTACACAATTCTATGCAAAAGGAAAAATCCCTGGAAGAGACTCTTGAGAATGTTCAACAGTGCAAGTAACTTTTCATTTGTGACTATCATTTTAGCATCTCTTAGAATATGAAGGTGAGATATAAAAAAGAAGGACCTTCAGGAGCCAGAAGTTCCTACCTGAAGCCATAAGAGGCAATTTTCATAAGAAGAGGAGACATGTTATACCATCATTACTCTGTTCTTACCAGAAAATATCCCAGCCATGGTTGTTCTTTGTGACTGTATATCTTTGACAGCAAAGCAACATGCAAGACAAGCAGCCTCCATCTCCTCATTTAGGAATCAAAGTCATCCTCTGATTTGCTGCTGGTTTAAAACCTTGTCATGCCTCAAGTCTTTCTCTCTCTCTCAAACTTTGACTCACTGTTAAATAAATATGGTAATCCATTCCTTTTAAAATATGAAACCTGTCTTTAAAATGGAATTTTGGTGACTCTCTATTTCTGTGCTGTGAAAAACTAAAATTTAGGCCATCCTAAACCAACCAATAGGAGGCATATAAAAACAAAATTGGACAGTAAGAAGGTTATAGCTGAAAGCTGACACCATTTGGATGAAGAGTGCTACAGAATCTGTCCAGGCATTGTTTTTATAAAGAATTCCATAAATCCCTGGCCTTCATTAAAATAAATATCCAAATCCAGCTCATGTCTCCTCTACATGGTTCATGGACCACTGATGGCCAGTTTTGGGATCCTCAGAACAAAGCATGAGGTTCCATTATGGAGCTTGTGGCTTGGCAGAGCAAGACCCCTCAGGTCTACTAAAGTGTCCAGCACATCAGAATTCGAGCTTATTTTACCTCTAACCAGAGCTTGTCGTACCATGACCAAAGCAACCTGGATTCAAGTGTCAATAAGACAAATAACAACCATGTCAGGTGTAAACTGATCATTTTGGGGGTCAACCTTGTATCACAGTTCAATCAGGAAAAACCAAGATTGGAATACTTCATAGAGTTAAACAATACAGTTATACCAGATATATCTATTTGTGAGAAATTTTTCAGATGCTCCCCTTGGATCATTTTCTCTTTGACCACCAATCAAGGCCCTGTTGCTGGAATGTTACACTCTCATTTTCAAACTTTCCAGAAAATACTCAGCCAAATATGGTTATAAATTTTTTAAATTGGCTTTGAAAGTCTGGCATTTCTGAGCTTCTATACCCACTTCTCAAAGAAGTGATCAACACTTCCCTTAGTGCAAAGGCTGCCTTTCCAAGGATAACACTGCAAAAGGAGGCTCATTTACTGGGTGACAACCAGAAAACTGGGAATAATGTAAAACTCTTCAAGCCTTGCTATGGTTAACAAGGTATAGAATAAGGCTTCTCAATTGTTTGAATCAACCATGTCTCCTTTTGATGAACAAGGAAATCTCACTCAAAGAGTGGTATCAGGTCCACTGCAATACCAGGTATATATTGAAACAGAGAGAGAGAGATGGGAGCAGAGACAGAAATCAAGAAAGGTTCCAGAGCTTTTATGGTTAATAGAACTATTGTGATCAACACTTTCAATTTATCATATGCCATCTGTGTGGATCTTTGTTTAAGGGGATAAAGTTAAGGTTATCTTCTACTTACTCATCCCAATAATATCCAATCTTTATGAAAATATGTGGCTCTTTCTTATTAAAAATATGATCAGGAAAGTTTGTAGTTATAGCTTACTTTACCCATAACCAAATTAAATAATTTATTCATTATCCATTCATTCAGTGAATATTTATTAAGCACATGTATGTTGCATCAGAAAATTTGTTTTGAATAGAAATGAGCAATAATTCACAGTTGCTTTGCTCATAGAAGGAAATAAGCAAGAAAATCAATCATAAAGGAGTATGATGAGTCATAAGAGATGTAGATCACATATATAGTTGGGTGAGATGCTTTCCTGGAGAAGTAACAGTTGGCTGAAATACAAAAATGAAGTATCAGTTGCCCAGGTCAATTGGGCCCGTGGATGGAAGGGGGAGTGCCTCAAACAGAGGAACAATGACGTTTATCCTACTAGAGAATTTTAAGCAATCCTTGGACTGTCAAGTGCCTGGGCAGAACAATGGCCAGTATTGGCTCCAAATGGCAGGTGTTTCCAAACATCAAATCCACCCTCAAAGGCCTAAAGTCTCATTGTCAATGAACATGTTTAAAGGAACATGTTGAAAACATATTCATTCAAACACCTTTAATAAGTGTCTAAACCATCTTTAATCCTTTAGCCTTTCTATTTCATAAATTAGTCTCTACAACTGCTTTTTCCACTTCGTTAGTATCTGTGCTTTCACTGCCTCTCATCTTTTGTGCCACTACTGTGAATCAGCTGACACCATTTCTTACCTGAAATCCTACTCCCCACTTCCAGCTAACCTCCCTCCTACACATTCTTCTTTCCGACCAATCTCCTACATCCTGTGGATTCTTATTAAAATCCACTGGTCAATATATTTCCCTGCCAAACACCCTCCAATGTCTCTCACTGTCTTTAAGACAATGTTGAAACATTTCAGCTTGGCTTAGGAACACCAGGCCTCTCTTTACCTCTCTAGTTCAAAGCCTTGTTGGCATAACACCGGTTCCTAAGAAGTTAATAGGGAGTTTTCAAGAAGAAAATGTTTCGTTTTGCTTTTTTTTAAGATGAAACGAATGTAAAGAAAAGCAAACGATATGGGTTTCTTTATTGGAGATGTGTGATCTTGTTGGATTCTCCAAGAAAAGAATACATTATTCAGGTTTTCCTAAATCTATTGACTAGAGAATCCTAGCATGTGCATGCACCTTGAGAATAATGCTCAGAACTAGAGTTCCATATTAAAGTAGGCTGAACCATGACCCCCTGTCATGGTCAGGGACATGTGTCAACTTGGCCAAGTTGTGGTACCTGTTTATCTGGTTGGGCAAGTGCTGGCCTGCCTGTTGCAATGAGGACATTTCATAGAATTAGATCGTGATCATGTCAGCTACATCCACAGCTGATTCCATTTGTAATCAGCCAAAGGGGAGTGTCTTCTACAATGAGTGATGCTTAATCTAATCATGGGAAGCCTTTTAAGGAGGATTCAGAGGAGACAGGTTCCATTCCTGCTTCGGCTGGTGAGCCTCTCCTGTGGAGTTCATCCAGACCCTCCATCAGAGTCGTCGGCTTCATAGCCTGTCCTGTGGATTTTGGACTCCGCGTTCCTGTGGTCACATGAAACACTTATAAATTTTATATTTATAAGTGGTCCCTGTTGATTCAGATTCTCTAGAGAACCCTAACAAATACACCCCCAGAGAAGTCCACATTGTAATCTTTAGAACCTGTGAATGTGTTACCTCATGTGGCAAAAGGGACTTTGCAGACGTAGCTACGATTAAGGTTAAGAAACTTGAGATGGGGTGAATGTTCTGGATTACCTAGGTGGGCTCAATCTGATCACATGAACACAACAGAAAACTGTCTTTGGCCATAACCAGAAGAGCAAGACAGAAGAGACATGGCAGAAGGGAAAGCCAGAGAAGTCCCAAGCATGCATGAGAAGTGTTCACCCAGCTGAGCTGGAGAATCCATGTGCAAGGACTAGAGAGAGACCTACCAGAACTAAAGATGGCCTTGACCAGCAGTCAGCCAGGAAGTTGGGACCTCAGTCCTGTACCCACAAGGAATTGAACTCTCCCAACCACTTGAATGAACTTGGGAGTAGAGCCTTCACTGAAGACTCCAGAAAGGAAGGAAGCCCTGAGGGTACCTTGATTTCAGCCTTGTGAGACTCGATGCCAAGGATGCAGCGGTGTTTTGTTGTACCTGGATTTCTGGATGCCCAAATGCATATGTACAATCCTTGCCTAGCTATACACTGCACACCCTTTCTATTGCACTGCTGTGACTTTCTCAGTCTCCTGGTCTTTGATCCCTAAGCCTGGAAGTCTCTTTCCCTTATTTCCCTTCTGAAGGTACAGCCTGTGGTGGTTTGAAGCTATAAGTACCCCAGAAAAGCATGTTCTTAAATCTAATACATTTCTATAGTGTAAACCCAATGTAAATAGGACCTTTTGATGTTACTTCAGTTAAAGCATGACCTAGGGTGGGCCTTAATCCTCTTAATGGAGTCCTTTAGAAATGGAATGCAGAGAGAAAGAGAGAGAGAACACACAGGAGCCAGAAGCTGAAAGCAATGACACTCAGAAGAGAGACCAGCAGGTTCCACCATGTGCCTTGTGGCAGAGGAGTCAGGGATTGCTGGCAGCTGGTTTTTGAGAAGAAAACGCCACCATGATGATGCCTTGATTTGGATATTTTCTGGACTCTAATCATAAGCAAATAAATTCCCATTTTTTAAACCAAACCATTTCATGGTATTTGCTTTAAGCTGTCTAAGAAAACTAATAAATAACCTCCAATAGTCACTTCTTATCCCCCTTCTCAGCCAAGGTCTGCCTGATAACTCCAAATAATCCATCAAGGCTTGGTTTGAGCATCATCTTCCCAGGCATTCCCTGGCCTTCTCAAGTGCAATCTCTTCTTCCAGTACTGACACAGCATGATTTAATCACCTGTTGACATGTCTATTTCTCCTCCAGCACCTAGAGAACAAAAACGATCTCTAACTCTTCTTTCTCATCTCCAGTATAAACTGGAAGTGTATGTGTGTGTGTGTCTTCATTTATTCAACAAATACATAGTATGCTGCTAAAATGTGGTTATTTCAGTTAAGGAATTGACCTCGCTATCTCTTAGTCTCTCTCTCATATATACATAAATACATTTTTTTCAATGTTTAGCCATGGACTATTGATGCTCCATTTTTTAAGAATGGAAATGCAAGTCCTCAGCTTATACAAAGACCTGGCCATCAGGAAAAGCCAGCTTCTTTCTGGATAATGAAGGTCTCCCACCTTCAGCGCTGGAGACCACTGCTCAGGAGTGCTACATTCACCTCTCCCCACGCCCAAGCAGATTTCAGTGGTCCTCAGACCCCCAATCCCTCTTGTGAAAGGGGCTCCAAGTTCCACAGGGGAGGGGTCCTCCTTATTCCCAGCTAGGGTCTTTTGGTCTCAGTTCTTAACATAGGAATTCAGCGGGCAGAGGGCAGGTAGTTTCCACGTAAAACCCAAAGCATGGCCAAGGAAGGCCTGGGTGATCAGCAGGCAGCCATCAGAGTTCCAGACAGGAAGATTCTTTCCTGTTCTGTCAAGGTGTTGCCTATCACCCTGGTTAAGGGAGTATACTTGAATGGAGAGGCTGGAAGCTGGAGGCAAAGTGCTCAGAGTAAAGGAGAAAAGTAAAAGGGGCTGCTGGTGAGGAGGTGGGATTTAGTACAGCAAGTATCGTTGATGTTTTTCCCCCTTGTAGGTTAGAAAAACCAATAAGGAGGGACACAGAGGAAAGCACATGGAAAACTCGAAACTGCCGAAGGAAGAAAACTGCAGTAAAGTGAGAGATCCCAAGAGCTGTGAGTAGTTACAGAAAGTCATCTCTCATGATCCACGAGAGGACACAGCATGACTGAGTGAATTCAAGGAACTGAAATGTCTGGGAGAAGGAGACAGAGAAACATTCAGCCTCAAGCTGCAAGCATGGCCTAAGAAACATGTTTGACCACTCTGGAAACATAATTATCATTAGTAACAGGAAAAGTTATTCCCAGTGACCTCTGGGAAGTCAAAAATAAAATTTTCAAAGGAAATCTAATAAAGGAACAAATACTGAGTTAGCTTATTATGTCTTAAATCTGTTGGTGCTTTCTCATAAAGAACATGATTCTCAGGTTCAATATTTTCTATCCCAGAAAACTACTGGTCAGTACACTAAAGGCGAAGGAAGAACCCTTAACAGTGCTTTCTTTTACGCTGACTGAAATTGCTTTTGGCCTGCTTTCTTTCTCTTCTCTGATGTATCTGAGAGATGATGGGGCTTGATTTCACTGCTGCACTGGGAAGCATTCATTGTGGTTATCTGTTTGGGATCATCTGACAGTACACAGGACATGATGAAATATGGTTTGAAGGAGCCTCTCACTTACACCAGGGCCCCTCGCTAACAAAGCACACCTGGTTCTTGCGTGGTTAGTGCTGAGACTGAGGGGAAGTTGCATCTGCGAATCATTTACAAAGGTTAAGAATGACACTAGCGTGCTGTTCCACGGCTAGCAGAAAAGAGCAGTCTTCTTCCTTTACCCAAACCCCTCTTCTCTGTGAACCTTCTTCTCCTGCAAATCTCTAAAACATATAAAATTAAAGCAAATACAAATGTGTGTAAGTCTTGCTTTGGAATTTATCCCTTATTTTTTTAAATAGAGAAAAATAGTTCTGGAGCCCATTTTGGTTCGTTGGCCAACCTTTAAGTCTTATTAATCCACAGCGTTTATGAAATAGATCCCACTCTAAATGTTGTATGTGAAGGAATTGTGGGGCAGGGGGTTGGAAGGGATAAGAACATATAAGCAAGACATGCAGGCAGGAAGATAAAGGGGGAGGTACAGATGGAATCCTGTGCCCCCCCCCAAAAGACATGTTCAAATATTAATCTGCATTCCTGTGGGTGTAAACCATTTGTAAATAGGACCTTTTAAAGATGTTATTATTAATTAGGGTGTTGCCAATTTGCATCAGAGTGGGTCTTAATCCATACAGCAAGGAGTCTTATAAAAAGAGGAAGTTCAGAAACAGTCTTTTCAGAAGAAGCCAGAAAAGGGAGAGATTACCTTGTGAGAGAAGACCCCCACCATGAGAAAGCTACCAAACCTGAAGGAGAGCATAGCTTTGCAACATTTTTGAAGTTGGATTTGGAGCTTTCAAAACCATGAGACAACAAATGCTTGTTGTTTAAGATAACCTACTGTGTGGTACTTGTTATAGCAGCCTGGTAAACTAAGACAGAGGAAAATGTGCTTTAATCCATTGTTTCAGTTTGTTAAACTTCTGGAATGCAATATATCAGAAACAGAATGGCTTTTAAAAAGGGGAGTTTATTAAGTTAAAAGCTCATAGTTCTAAGGCCATGAAAATTTCCAAACTAAGCCATCCAGGGAAAGGTACCTTGATTCAGGAAAGGCTGATTGGTCCAGAACACCTCTGTCAGATGGGAAGGCACATGGCAGCATCTGCTAGCTTTATCTTCTCATTACAAGACTTCCCTGGGGGCGTTTTCCTTCTGCATGTCCAAAAGTTGTGTGGACTCTGTTGGCTCTGAAGCTTTTTCCAAAAATGGTGCCCTCTTAAAGGACTCCAGTAAGCAACTGCAAATTGAATGGGTGAAAACACATCTTCATGGAAACTACCTAATCAAAAGGTACCATCCACAATTGGGTGGGTCATATCAGAACATACCCTTTCTAGGGTACACAACAGATCAAAACCAGCACTCCCATTATGGCACCCAGGCCTAGTTCCATTCAAAAATTGAAAATAGCAAATCATGTCTTTGGCATCGTCCCACCTCCTTTTCTAAGTCACTCCCTTCTTGCCTCCAGGCTCCTGCCTCTTCAAAGCGCTAGTTTGCCTCAGCTCTAGACCAGGGCAGCTCAGACTGGATGTGCTCATTCCTGAGTATAAAATCACCATACACATCCATCTTCATACTGACTCGGATTGTCTCCCCAGATGTCCCCATGGCTAGATCTGACCTCCCGATGAACACTCCCGAGATCGTTTCAACTCTGCTTTGTGACCCCTTCTCACAATCACCATTCACCCATTTTACAAAAAATTTAAGCTCACTTCTCACCTGTCCCCGAAGATCATGCATTGGAATTGAGCCCTGGATGTGGCCACAAAATGACAGCTCCTGGTAATGGTATCTGCTGAGAGGGTGAATGAATCTTTTGGAAGTCTGGTCATCTCCAAATCTTTCCTTTCAATAAAATTAAAGGAAATTAAACAAAGTTTCACCTGATAAAGCATTAAAAAATTGGAGGAGGGTTGTAGAGCACAGTAAATTTGGCATAATCAAAGATTGTGTGCATTGATATCAAAACCACTTTTGTAACCATCTACTTATTTATCTGAGTGAGTTGTTTTCAGCACTTCTAGCTTCAAACACAGGAAAATTGGAATAGAATTAACACTGCACTCTGAGTCACTCTAACAATAACTAATATTCATCAGAGGATACATGAAAAACATTAGTTTTATTCATATTATTAAAATGTATTCTTAGTAATATAATTTCTTAGATAATAGCTTATCAAAATATGCCATATTTTGTGTAACTATGCTTTGAAGAGAAAATAATAATCAATCTGGAAGAAATATTTTTGAACTTTTAGAATGTTGTGGTCAAAGAGTGTCATGTGACATAGAAGTATCACTGGACATGCTAATGATTTTAAGATTGTAAGAGAAAAGTTATTAATAAATACTAAATTTTTACTTTGAAAGACTATTGGGGGAACCACTGGGAAAAAAAGCTTGGATAATTGGTAATACTGAGATGAGGGAGTCTGTAAAGAGGCAAGTTAGAGAGGAAAAAAATCACAAATTCAGTGTGAGCTGCTGTGGAGATTTGGAGCTATATACATGAGAAAAACTTGTTCTTAAACTTAATCCATTCCTAAGAGTGTTAATCCTTATTAATAGAACCTTTTGATGAGGTTACTTCAGATAAGGTATGTCCCAGGATGAGTCTTAATCCTATTACTGAAAGCCTTATAGGGAAGGCTGCAGAGAGAAAAAGACACAGAGGGAAAGGTCAGAAGCTGAAAGTTAACAGAATCTGAGAGAGAACAGAGGCCAGGAGAGGCTGCATGTGTTCTGCCATGTGACAGGGGAGCCCAGGTCCAAGACTATGGGCAGTCAGCCCAGGAACCCCAGACTTCAGGAAGAAAGCTTCATCAAAACCACCTCTTGATTTGGACTTCTCCTAGCTTCAAGACCATAAGCCAAAGAATTCCCATTGCTAAGCCAACCCATTGCTGATGGTGTTTGCTTTAGTAACAAGGAAACTAAAACAGCTGCCTTTTAGGCTTCCCACTGGAGACTCCAACTAGACAGTTAAACAACAATCTTTATAATAACTTTAGGAGATCAGCATCATCCCACATCCACAGATGGGGAAACTGAGGCACAGAGTGGCGAAGTGACTGGTCTGAGCTGGGGAAGCTAAGATGTCCACCCACCTGGACTCCCAGGAGCCCTTCTCAGTCACACACACCACACGCCCAGGCAAGGCTGGGACGTCCACCTGAGGCCAGGCTGGACACAGAGCACAAGAAACAGAACCTGCCTGCACAGCTCTGATTTCCCAAATGCCCATTTTGCCTTTGGCTTGGTTTTCATTATGATTGATTAGACATAATGAGTCTATATCTATAGAGTAAAAGGTAAATGGGTCTTAGATGACGTAGGAAGAAATATTCACAGATTTAGGGAGAAATACTGTGATTCTTGAACAAAATCTTCAGATAGCTTCTTCTGAACTGTGCCCTTAAAACACCATGTGCCTTTATGGAATGCATTTCAAACCTAAAATCTCCTTTCAAGTGAGTACTGTTCTCTGATATTTTTTAAAAGAGCTTTTCTGAAAAAAAATGCTGTTCCAGCAAAGGTGTGGGAGAACGCACCTTTAATGAAGTGGCTATGATAAATATTCTTCAGTGAACAGCGCATAATTACAACGCGTAAATCAGCAGAGGAAGTGTCCAGAGGCAAGAAACATTGCTGGAGAGCAGGCTCTGGGCATCGCTAACCGGATGCCCCTGGAAATGGAAAGGAATTTTAGGGGGACAAAATGAAGCTCAATTTTCCTTACACATAAAATAGGATGATGAAATATTCAATGCTTCTGGCAACTGCTGGGTCCCTGTAAAGAAGAGCTCTCATTTGTGGACTTTGAATTAAGCCCACTGCCAAAACCTTAATAGTTACTTCCAAATTAATTAACCTTATAATTATATTATATGTCTGTTTATGTCTGGGTGTGTGGACACAAATTATATATATACACATACATATACCTTAATCGTACAAAAGCTAATTTTTTCAATATATGTGGTACTATAATAAGTTTCCCAAATTCCAGGAGTTGTCCTTGGCGCATATGTTCCTGTTTAATGGTGCATGCAGGTGGGACATAAAAAGGGAATGAAAAATGCATTGAGCTATGCCAAGTAATGTGCAGGGTTCCTTACAAATTTGATTTATTCATACCTTCCAAGCAATCAGGTGGGGAGATTTTATTATCCCCATTTTACTGACTAAGAGCATTAACAATCAGAAAATATCTCATTTATGACATCGTTCCTTCTTATCTTACACTCTCTTTCCAACTGACTTGGAGATAAAAATAAATGTTGCTCTTGTTTTGAAACCCCAATATCCCTACTGACATTATGACCTTCTCTTTATGCTTTCTGGAAAAAACAAAAGCCGACACCTATTTGGGAGCTGTCCTTCAAGCAATGTGGAGCTTTTGGAAAGGCAGAGAAAAGAACCAACCCAGAAATGCAGAAACAAGGGGTTGATCACATAATTCAATCCATGCTACCACTTTACCTAAAAGAAAAATCCCTCTTTTGGCCTTGGAATTTTTCTTTCTTTTCATTTTTTGGTTCAGAATTGGGGCCAAGGTTATGCAAACTTCACAATTTATTCTGTAATAAATACATGGTGCTTTTATACATGTATTTTCATCCTTATCCTCCTTCAAAGAGCAAGCAAACAAACATATTTCCTCTTACATCCCTTGGGCTGCCCCGTCCCTTTACATTTGGGAACCTTCTCCTATGGTCTTATTTCCTTGGATTGAGAAGCAAAGATTCAGGTAGAAAAAGATTGTTCAGTTTAGGAGAAAGGCTCTAAAGAGCAGTGCTCATGTTTATCAAGAATTGTCACTTAGGAATGCATTTTAATGGTGATGTGGAATGTTAGATGGAAATTACCAGGTCCCCATCGATGTTTCCTAAGCACATTTCAAAAATATATATGATTAGTTGCACAGCTTTAAGAAAAAGAATTCATCAAACTTCCCCAGTTTGGAGAGTATTTTAGAATTCTGACCATGATTTATACTGAGATTCATCTCCTTAACTTGATGATCTAGAGAGAATCATCTTTTAAAAGTGTAGTAAAGAAGAATAAAACCCATTTGCAAAACATAAAAGCAGAAACAGATGAATTTCCCCAAAGCATTGTTAAATATTGTTGGGAGAGGGTGGGAAGTATAAAGCCATTTGAAAACTTTCAAAAGCTAGATCGGATTGTAGAATTATTTTTAATTCTACAGCTAGAAGTAGAAAAGAATCATAAAAATTATTTCTTTTTAAAGTAAAATACGTGTAGGGTACACAGGCGGTTTAGTGGTAGAATGCTCGCCTTCCATTCAGGAGACCTAGGTTTGATTACCAGACCACATACCCCCCTCAAAAAGAAAGTAAAATATATGTGATGCTTTGTAAGAAAAAATGAACACGCTGATTCATGTTCATTATATGTGCGTGTGCGTGGGTGTGTGTACATAAATATACACACATATACACACCTCTTTAAGGAAGCATCACATGGATTACAAGTGCAAACTTGTGAAATATTAAGAAAACTCCGTTTGCTGAGCCATTATTTGCTGTAGTGGCAATGAGAAATAAATTATTTCTGATAGGGTAGTTGCGGAACTGAATTGACTTCACAGTATGTAGTAATTTAGGATCAGTGTGATGGTTGGCAGAGATCACAGTGCACTTCACATTTAAAATTACATAGAGGTGGGTGGCTGCCATTGCTCAGCAGGCAGAGCTCCGACCTGCCATGCTGGAGGTCTGGAGTTCGATCCCTGGTGCCTCCTGCCCATATGCAAATTAAAAAAAAAATTACATAGAGGATATAAGAATGGTGAACAACTAACACGGAGAGATGAGAGGTAGTCTTACCATCAATGCAGACAGAGGTTCTCAAATGTTAGTCTGCAGTTGAATCACTGAAGAGCTTATTAAAACACAAATTACTGGGTCCCATCCCCAAAGTTTTCACTTCAGTGGGGTCTTGATGGAACCGGAGAATTTCCATTTCTAACAAGTTCCCAGATGCTGTTGTCAGTGCTGAACCTCTCTCTAAGAACCGCTGATGTAGGAGGGTTTGGACTATTTCTGCAAAGTTGGTACCAGGTTTCCAGGAAGGTTGGGGAAAGACAGTCCTGTGCTTCCATGTCTCTAAAACAGCTTGTTTAGGTTTTCCCAATGAAAATATGTAACTCTCCAATATAGTAGAACACACTTTTTCAAAGGTGATCTGACTTACCCACAGGGACTTGGTTTAAGATTAATAAGAGGTGTGTTGGGGGGTACCTAATTTTCAACCTACCACAGGTATGAAATCAGTGAGAAGGGATGGAGCAGAAAAGGAGATGACAATATCAGTGTGCCTACTACAACAGTACAAACAAAATATAGCACAATGGGAAATAAAGTGGTGGAGGAAATGAATTTGAATATCTTGTGATTAGAATTGGAATATGAGGCACCAAGGAAATGGGGATATCTGTGGTCCATGCCTCAGAAGACTCCAGAGCTAGTGAGGTGATAGAGAATTTACGAGGTGAAGGAGTTTAGGAGCTAAAGTTCAACTTGGACAACTTTGGGGAGCTGTATGGTAGGATACTGAAGACAGAGGTATGGATATGGGGAGATAGTTGTAGTCTATGGAATTAATATAGTGGCTCAGACTGAGTAATGACTAAAAAAGGAACACTGGGGAGGTTCTGCCTTTGAAAATTGAGGGATGGAGGCTTGTGGCAGTTTGAAGCTGTTTGTACCCCAGAAAAGCATGTTTTTATATTTAGTCCATTCCTGTGTGTGTGCACCCATTGTAAGGAGGACCTTCTGATGAGGCTACTTCAGTTAAGGTGTGACCCACCTCATTCAGGATGGGTCTCAATCGTATTACTGGAACCCTTTATAAGAGAGTGAAATTCAGACGGAGAGAGAGAAAGCCCCAGACAGAGTAGCCAAAAACTGAAATCAGTGCAACCCGGAAGAGAAAGGAGAAACCAGGAGATACCGCCATGTGTTTTGCCATGTAACAAACTACAAGGGTGGCCAGCAGCCAGCCCCAGAAGCCACAGATTTGGGAAGAAAACATCGCCTTGATGATACCTTGATTTGGATATTCTGTTAGCTTCGAAACCTCAAACTAAAAAATTCCCATTGTTTAAGCCAAACCATTTCATGGTATTTGCTTAGGCAGCCCCAGAAACTAAAACAGGGTTATAAAGGAGAGCTGGACCTATCAATGATCATAAGTGAGCGATCTGAGCAAACCACATTATCTGCTCTGTATCTCAGTTTCTTCATCTGTAAAAGGAGTTAATATTATTTTCTTTATTTATAGAGATTTTGTGATGTATTAGTCAGGGTTCAGTCAGGAGACAGAAACCATGCAATTCTTTGAACAAGGAGAGTTTAATCTAAAGAATTACTAAGAGTGTATTGGGGTAATGGGGCTAGTGAGAAGTACAATAATTCTGAAGAATATCGACCAGCAGATATAAGCAGCAGCCACTGGCTCCAGGGCTCAGATAGATTTCCCCAAGGAAGAGGCCCCCATCCCCCAAGGGCTTGATCTAGCCCTTGTTGGAAAGAGCATCTACTTATGCCTCACATTGTCAGTACACTCAGTCAATTCAGAACTTTCTGGATGGTAAATTTGTCAAGTACCGTACAAGTCAAGCACACATTTTTTTATCAGTCTATCCTCCAAATCCCCACTGCAAGTTCAAATGCATAAGCTTCTGCAGTGCATTGTAGGAGAATTGAAATGACCAGATAGTATTGAATAAGCTAAACACCTGTCTTATAAGCACACTTCTATACTGGCATCTTCTGCATAATTCACAAAGATCTTCACTGAAAACGTAATCTTTTCTTTCCAGCCACAGCGATTAGCTTTTCAATTGCCCCATCTTTCCAGAGACAACTTGAAAATTGAGAATTGATAGACCTAGTAAATTCATCCTGGCTACTGTGGCAGGGAATTCAGTTGCAATTTCCATAATGGTTTATTTCTCAGTTGCGCCATTATGAGTATCTACTGCAACTGAGGAACTTTCTAATCTCAGCAACACTTGGCACAAAGTAGACATGCCCAACAACAGAGAAACTGGTCATTTAAAAAAATGAGTTCAGGTGAAAGCTTGTGTCTAGACATGGAGGCAGCCTCCTTTTAAAAGTTTGTCAAGGACTTTTGATAGTAATGTTAAATTAGTCTAGCTCAATTACCATTCTCTAGCTTAGCGACAGACTAATAGGTTTCAGAATCACAATTTATAACTACCATGAGACAGCAGTTGCTTGAGTTCCTTATTCACTGAGGTTTATTTCATTCCCTTTAGTTAGCACTCATAAATTATTTATTCCAATATAAATGAGATTTCATCCAATCTATCCAAACATCTGTAAAAAAAAAATTTAAGGAAAATAAATCCCTAAGATTCTATTTGTTTTGTAATTGGTATAACCTCCCCTTCTGTATTTCTGGCAGGTTTTTTACAAGCAAATAGTATTTTCAGTTTGCTAAATATTAATTCAAACAAAGTTTAGAGTTATTGACAGAAGCCTTATGGCAAAAATGATTTTTAAAATAAAAATCCAACTAGAAATAAGGAATTATACTGCTTTTGCTATAACTATAAAAATAATACACTCCTTGCTTTTCACCATGGGATTAGTGGTGGAATTAGGAAATACAGTTGAAAAAGAAAAAATGTTTTTTTTTTCCCTTAGGAACAATGCTGATATTAGATATGGTTTTGTTACCGAAGAATCTAATACGGAATAAATAATTTATTAAAAATTCTCATTCCAAATTATATACATATAATTCTAAACACCTATCATCAATTCACATATTAATGTGCCCTAGGGTCTACAAAATATGTGTAACTATTGCTTCACTTTCACGTACTATATTCTATAAATTTGTGTAAATGGCTTTTATAACATGCAACTTTGCTGTATTATAATTGTACATAAGTAGTGTGTTTTTCTAACAGAGTAAAGATAACTGTAAATTCTTTATCCAGCCTCCCATTGAGAGGTGAGGTCAATTTTTTTTCCCTTGAATCTGGTTTGACCGTATATGCTCTGTGTATGATTGCTTCGTCACACGCAATACAGATGAGATGCAATTGCAGTTCAGGATTTCACTTTAAAGGACTGGCAGCTTCCTTCTCAAACTCTCAGATCCCTAAGCTACCTTGTAAAAAGGCTGGCTGTCCTGCAGGAGCTCAACAGAATGACAAGTGTGGAAAAGAACATATTGTGGAGTTTCTAGAATGATTTGTGCTATCCAATATGGTAGCCACTTGCCACGTGTGGCTAATGAGCCCTCAAAACATGGCTGATCCTAATTGATTTTAGCTGTAGGGGTAGAATACATACTGGATTTCAAAATAATAAATGAAAAATATGATCTTAAAAACTTTTATGTTGATTACATATTGAAATGATAATATTTGGGATATATTGAGTTACACAAAATATATTAGTAAAATTAATTTTACACTTAATTGAACTTTTTAATGTGGCTATTAGAAAATTTAGAAATATATATGTGTACTTCTATTGGACTGTACAGGTGGAGAGCATAGCAGTCATCAGCCAAACTCTTAACAAGTGACCCCCAGCCATGTCGCATGAGGCTGAGTGATTCCTGAATTCTGAACCCAAAAAATTGCTAGATGCAATTAAGAAAAGGTGTTGCTTTCAGTGAGTAAGTTTTGGAGTTGTTTGTTACAAGAGCAATAGGCATTTTGCTCTCTCTATATACATAATAGTTATATTGCTATATAAATTTATCTTACTATATATATCTTACCATATATTACTATATATATATATATATATCAGCTATAATAGATCATAGATAAAATAGATTTAATCCATAAAAATATATAGTGATAAATATCACTACTCAGACTTTTAGAATTTAGAAGGAATAAATTTGGTTGGCCCAAGTCTCGTTTTCACTGTTATGGTCAGTGAATTTTAACCTCTTCCCTTAATATTTCTCTAAATTAGTTATTTGTAGCAAACATAGGGTCTCAAAATTATTCAATGATTTAAATTTGTTTCTGTGAAGAATCAGCCCATAGCTCCTTTTTTTTTTTTTTAGTTTAACTACTCAAGGGCACACATATAA